>QKMX01000066.1:0-10105 GCA_003401595.1 Venustaconcha ellipsiformis
AATAATAATAATAATAATAATAATAATAATAATAGTGATCATAGATTTCATTATTTTAAAACTAGTATTGCACCGTTGATATAAGAATTGATCAGTCTGGTATTTTAAATATCTGGCAATGAATATTTAGTCCTAAAGTGTAAACCAGCAAAGACAGTCGTAGTATATATTTGCAAAGTAAAAACAATATTTGTCATGACAAGTTATAACAGAACAAACATTGTTTCTGCATATGTAAAAAAGAATGTAATTTAGCTAATTTGCCACATTTTTATTGTAAGTACATTCACAACCTTGACAGGAAAGCGATTTGTGTAAGTTATCAATCACACTGACTTTATAAAACAGGTTACGTTGACCTAGTTTAAGTCCTATTTATTTCCGTCCATACGCACATCTGTCTTTTCTTCTTTACGTAAGTAATATAGTGTAGCTCCTCATGCATGGTTAAAAATAGACTTGAAATTTTTAATCAGAGAGGTCAATAGGTATGTAAAACGGGTATCAAAATGTGATGTGCTACCTGGAGGCAGGATTAGGGAATGGACATGTTTTCTGAAAATCTCTTGATAAATTTTCGTGAGTGTTGTAGCTGGAGATGTATAAATTAACACACGTCATCGTCAACTCTGGGTTATAACATAATACCGGGTTTTATGATTATATTTACATCCTCTGGAATAAACTCAGGGATAGGGAATGACCATGCCCATGGAGCATAACTTGAAAACTACAGCGATGCCCACCACATGGTTATGTATAAGTTTGATGGCATAATAAAATAAAATCAACCATGCTTCCAGAACAGAGACTGTGACAAGAGAAAACGAGTAAACATGCAGTGGTATGCCACTGACCCGACGCTCCTATTTCATTTTACCTTCAGACATTTCTAGGACCATAAGGACTGACAGAACATAGCCTGTACCTCAGATTCACCCAAAATCCATTCCAACTTGGCATATACATTTGATCTTCCTATATCCTTTCACAGCTGGGAATGACTGACTATAGCATTAATTCTGGGGAACTCAAACTCGTCAATTTTTGTTACATTATATGCAACAATATTCAGGTTGGCTATATTTTTTAACCTGACGAATGCACGTTTTTTTTTGCACAGACAGTGTTTAGCTAAACAATACTTTGTTCATTAAATTAATTGTACAAACAGAAACAAAACAGAAAGTAAGCTATATTCTGTATGTTAAATTAATTGTATAAAAACAGCAACAAAACATATTTTGAAACTTGCAACTGTATATTATGCTCCAAATCTTGTGCGTTGTAGACCATTAAGCGGAACATTATTGAAGTCATGTCGGTTTTCTGCCAGCTGAAAGCATCA
This sequence comes from Venustaconcha ellipsiformis, assembly GCA_003401595.1. Classification (NCBI taxonomy): domain Eukaryota; kingdom Metazoa; phylum Mollusca; class Bivalvia; order Unionida; family Unionidae; genus Venustaconcha; species Venustaconcha ellipsiformis. Next base: position 1,349 of record QKMX01000066.1, read on the forward strand.
TACCCTTTTTATTCTTACTACAATTTGGCCCATTATTTTAAGGTTTTTGTACCCTTCTTGGTCATTACAACATGTATTTAGGCAATGACTTCAAATAAGCACAGCAAAAACTATACATTATTATTAACTCTGACTGGAGTACCTAGGTACCTCTATCAGTGACAATTAATTACAATGTAGTTTCCCCAATGCTCGTCGAAAGTCATATGGTCCAAATGCATGGTATAATGACCACGATTGGCGGATAATAGTTAACAACGGAAGTCTGATATTTTTATTTACTTATCTGTGTTCGAGTCGTCAAGCCACCACGATATTATCCCTGCGGCAAACGCGAGTGCAACACCTAAGATACACTGGTCTGGTTCGCACGACCGCTCTCGTTGTGAGCTTCATGAGATTGCTCAGCCCCGTTCAAGTATTGGTTAGCTGTGGAATTCCGAGAACAATCTCTCAATTTTATGTTGCGCCAGACTAATACATTTTTGAGCATGCGTGCCAATAATTCTCGTAGACGGACAGATAAAAGTCCACAACAATTAATTCACCATCACTAGTGTCAATCCTACTCAAATCATTGATGGTAGATGTGCTAATTTAATAGTCTGAAACAGAGAAATTGTTGTACCAGATACCAGGTTCAATTATTGAAAACGTGTCTGTTCGGCCAGGTATGTCATCTCTAACATTGACAAAACGAGACATACACACTATAACTACAGAAAGTGTCATTGCGCTAAAAAAAAAAAAAGTACGCAATGGAAGGCAATTATAAAAAGTAGTCCGTTTCTCAATGGCAAAATTAGGAAGCGCACATCATATGCTTTATAATTTTAATTTTTTTTAAAAATATTTTTAGTTTTGCTAGCGCTATTAAGCTTTTATATCTCTTTTCTCTCATGAATAAGTGTTAAACCGTGACCTAATAGGTTAGTGTGGTACACCGTAGAGTCATTCCAGACCCAATCAAGATGTGCGGAAAACTATAATTTCGATTTAATTATTGAGGAAACGTCGAGTTTGGGCCGAGTTACACATGAAATATGAAAGTAAAATCTAATAATATACTATAGGTGTCAATTAAATCTATAAGACAGGCATAACTCTTTGACACGTAGTCTGATCTAAGACAACCCTTTAGCTATCTTAGCTGTCGTTTGGCACTGTAAGGATTAATTGGTGTTATAAATTCTCACAGAAGCTGACGGTAAGAAATATATGTGCAACATCTTAAGATATAAGCGTGCCTATTTTCGTCAAAAAATGCTATCGACAAGTGCAGTCATAGTGGATGTTTACTTTTGTGTGAGAATATTCTTTTAAATAATGATAGTGAGTATTATTATAATGCGGAAAGTAGCACCATTTGACATGCATATTTAATATTATCGAGGAATTTGAGCGTAGCTTATGCCCTAAATTATATTACCAACGAAGTGAGGTAATTTCCTACATCACAGAAACTATTAAATTGCCCTTTAACTTAAATGAATTATAATGGTTCTTGAAAAAAGCCAAATAATGTATGAATTTTTAAATATTTATCCAGAGCCAATTTAAACGTAAACTGAGTTATGGATTTAGGTAGCGTGCGGACGGCGAAAACCTGGCGTTAAATACAATAAAAGCGTGCAAAGTCATTGTATGATAATTATGCAAGAATATATAAAAAATGTTTACATTCACAGTGTTGTCGCGTACACGTTTCATCGAGTCCACATCCCCGAGTTTAAGTCGCAAAGCGCGTCTGTGATTTCAGATTACCGGGCAGTCACCCGCACGCATACAAACCAGGTAATGACGTGACGCAGTTTCTCTCGGACATGCGTCTGGGAATCATATCAACATTGGAGGACGTGGGCGTAACATCACTCACTTCCAGTTTTAAGGTAAACATTATTCAAATTTTATTCTGGGAAATTTACTATACCACGGGCTTTCCAAGCCGAAGGTCCCAATAAAGGTTCTAACGATCTTGTGATCTTGAACCGCAAAGTCACTGAGGCCATCGAGGATGATCGATAAATGTTTTACAACCATCCCCGATAAATGTGCTTATTACATCCGAGAAAATTCAGAATTTACTTTTTCCAGTTGCACAAAGTTAATGTTAAAGTTTCCCCTTACAATCCTTTCCTCGGATCCAGTTATATTCCAATGTCAGCGTCTATTCTACAACGGATAGTGAAAAATGTAAAAACTATGAAAACCGATGTTTCAATAGGTGATCGTTTCAGCTCTGCATCGCGCACATGAAAATACAGAAAACTCTCGTAAAAACAAATATCACATGGGTAAATTCGAATTTTTGAACTCAAAATTCCTCGTACTAGTTAATTACATTGTCAAGCTTGAACGACCCAACCCTGATATCGCCGTTAATGTGTTCGCTTGGAACAGTGGCCTTCAGCCGATTATACTCACACGCACAAGCCAAAGATTCATTAAGGTGGTTTAACGTTGATCGGTTGATGCTGGATGGTCCAGACGCGCGGAATCACTATGTGTGTAGAAATGTTTACCAGTACAGCACGCAAAATGAAGTATCCACGTCGATGCTGCATGCATGTATTCAGCCCAAACACAACTGCTTGACAATCATGTTAGAGAATTAGTGTAAACCCGTTCCGTACGATTGTTCTGGAACCTAGCAAAAAAGTGTTGAAATTTATCGCAGTGCAAAGGAAGATTAAAGTTCCATATATGATTTACGAGGATTTTGAATATCTGAGCTTTTCAGTGGAAGTTTAGCTTCTCAGCACCTCAGCGTCAAATGAAATACATCGCAAACCGTTGAATCAAGTTGTACATTTTATGCCAGTGAGATGGAGCAATTGAGCAGCCAGTATCTAAAAGTGGAAAGAACACGGTTGAGATGTTTATCAAACCGCTTAAGGTTAAAGCGGAATGAATTGAAATACAATTTGCATAGCCCGCATGGTTATGACATTCGCAAGTTTAGCACATTTTGCGCTATTGCCATGCTCACGTACAAATTTGAGCCCCTCACATTACTTCTCATCTCTGAGAATGGACTGGGATGCATTGCTATCGAAAACCCGCGTCCAGTTAGTTCACTAACATCGATTAACACTTGTTCGTCGAACGTGGAATCTGCGACGTAATTTCCAATGACGAGTGATTGATACACTTGCACGAATAATCCATGCGTGAACGGATAAGACCCGCCTACCCAAACATTTACATCAAGTACGTGGACCAGAACCAGTACTTATGGGTGATGATGCAACCGATCCCCGTAGGCGAGTTAGCATAGGTGTATCCCGCGCACGTTGACACACAAACACGTACAAGAGCATGCCATTAACAGCGACTTCAGATAGTTCTTTTAGTTGAACTGGGATACTGAGATGAGTTTCACCACACTGAGTGATTTACCCGGTGGTACCGGAGGAGCTATCAATGCCACACGAATGGTTGACCACGAACCAATGTCAGCTCATGAATGGCAAGTTCACCTAATTCACCAAGCTAGTTCCAAATCAGGTCAAAAACTCAACTGTTTCCCTCACGTAAGAAACCTGCATTTGCGACTGAAGATTTTAACTCAATTTGTGGACGCGTGCGTTGCGAGTCAACCGGGTGCTGACGTTTCATCTGAGTGGGTGGATGGTTCTGCACATCCAGATGAATACGAATCTACTAACAAACCCAAGAACAATGCCGTATTCGGAAAGGCCATGGAGAACCTGTGAAAACGTATACGCGTCGGCCTTGTTAGGGTCAATAGAAAGGAAAACCATCGCAGATTTATGGCGAACACTGTGTTTGAGTCGGGTAAGATATTTGATGCCGAACTGGTTGCTGTACACAGCAAAAATCCAGGATAAAGTTGCTCATCTGTGCTCGCGAGCCCGTAGTGGATTTGTCAATGTTGTACATGTACAACTTTTATTACAACATCAACAAATATAGGTATGGCGACAATATCAGGATGTTGTTCCTGGAAACGAATTCGTCGCTGTTACACATCATCGCCGATGATGTCTACGTGAATCATGCCGGCAGTAATTGTTTCCAGGGATAATATATTATGCATAGACGACGGCTCGATTCAAGAATGTATTCATCTCCTGTTGGGACGTAGACGCGCAAGTGTTGCGAGATATAAGCATTCAAAATTACCAATATTACGCGTGAAAGGCTAGAGATCCAGACTCGTAAGGACCAAATAGAAAGTCGCGTACAGACGCATCTCGGTATCTTCGTTCGTGCGATGCATTCTTGGACGTCCAAGGAAAGCTTGTACTCACCGCAAACGATGCTGCACACGTTGAAAACGAAAAAATCTAATTTGTCAACAGCGGCATAAAGGAATTGTTCGGAAACTCATGTTATTTCAGTGATGGAAAGGAAATCGAAAATTCCTAGGACAATAGACGCAGCCACAACAATTCGCTGACTCATTATATACAGAGACAATTACGCGAGATCCGTAACCGGAGACAATCCCAATTTCATTGGCAAATTTGCACACCGTCGCATCCAGTTTAACACGCGGAGGAAGTTTTACTTGGACTTTAGTCAGATTATTGTCGGTACCAAACACACAGTGGTGTTAAACCGAAAGGGTGATGTCATCAATGCAATTTGGCATGATGTTAACGCTGTCGATGGCAAAGTTGTGCTATCCAAACGTATATTTTTAAAACCCTTTCAATGAATCCATCAGTGTACAAAGACAACTATTTGACGTCATTTATAGTCTGGACAAACATCTAAAATTTCATTCCCCACGAAGACCACACATTACAGTAGCTGAAAATCGTTATTCAACAAGGTATTAGCCCTTTAAGTCATGTGCTTGTGGCATTTCAAATCAAGGACACCGTGGAAAGCCAACGGGAAAGTCCGATATTTGCAAAACTCGCAGTAAATGGTGTCTCTCTGAGATCAAAGGGCCACCAAGAACCCACTGAAAACATTTCACATGGACAACAAACAAGTCACGCATGTGTATCATCGGTTACTAAAATAAATGACACAGACCAGAACGTTGACAAAGGCTTGCGGAGCTCTCAGAAAGATTTCACTACATTGTATCAGAGGCATTACCTTTCTTTGGAGCATCCAGATCTGGTTAAGCAGTCCGTGGTGGACATGTACTTTAAAATAAGAACCGTTGGTGACCGAGAGTATAAATGTATCGCCATGAATTTTTTAGAAGTGGTTTTCTTTGGGTTTTTTTTTTAAATAGCTGTTACAGGGCTTAAGTGGCCAATAAGGGTAATCGAATTAGTGTGGAAAAGAACGCCACGGTAAAACAGAAGCTGTCAATGACAGAGTCGTCGCAAAAGTAAAATAGAGGCATATTTCTATTTCTCGCGACGATTCCAGCGTTATTAGCAGATGCGGATCCCACGGTAGCAAAAACGGCCACATTAGGGGATGTTTGAACCGCATCCGGACAACTCTAAAAAAAAGATGTTTGACAGTGGAACATTTCGGGGATCTACAAAATAGGAAAAAGGTTTTCGATTACCCGGAACGACTCTAAAAAGATAAAGACTCCCCGAGACCATTCGGATCAGAAGAAATCTTCCGCTGTGGCATCACCGTTAATGACCATGGAAGCGAAGCTTCTCGCACGTCCGTTGACCAATTTTGATTTACTCGCGATGACAAAATCAATCAAGCACTTTCTAGGCGTTCTCATGCCGGACGAACCTGCGTCGACGCTCTTTGCAAATGGGAAACTAGCATTGTCAACTTGTATTTGTCAACAGAACCTGGAACTCACTAGGTCGAGTACGCGGAGACACCTCAACATCTTTTGTATTTTGACTTGTACGAGCTTGTACCACGATGTAAAGTTAATTATTTACGCATTTGAAATGCTTTATTCAACGCTACCGTTACAAATTCGAACCGACTGTCGGTATGATACATCTCACTCGACCTTTCGCCGATAGTTACTTAGAGACTAAGCTTAACTTGCAGAAAACGATTCATGACATTTACGGACGTGTAGAATAGCGATCCCATGCACCGCTAATATGGATCAGACCTGGTCTGAAACTAAATTGGATCTGTTAGAGCTGAGCTACCGAGTTGTTTTTGACGTTGACCCGGATGAGTTTGTAAACAAAATCGGAAAAAAACAAAAACATGCAACATGGCTATCAACTTTAATGTTTTGAAGCTGAAAGTCTCCACCCCGATACACTTGTCATAAATTAATGAAGTCAAGTGAACCAGTGACTCTGGTGTATTCAGTACTATGTCGACACAAATGCGGAATCGAAAATGGAAAATTTCGGCGATGAAATAAGCGAAGATTTTATGATGAATGAAAATCGAATTCGATGGATTCATAAGCCCAGTGATAATATAAATGATGCAACGAAAACATACGTGAAATTAAGAATCACTAAGGTGATATCCGATCTACCCTGATTACGACGCATATTGGCTTCAAAGAGAATGCCTAAAGGAATATTAACCTGCTAAAAGGGGAAAAACAACCAACAACGGAATTTTAACAAAAGTTCCACCTATCTACAAGGCTGATCTGGAGGAATCTTACGGATTTAATAAACTTTAAACTACAATCTCGAGGTACACATTCTGGATCTATTTGTTTCTTATCCTGATTTACTGGTGAGTGGGGTGTAAATATTATCGGTAAATGATAACGAAGAAGTTAAACAATTAGTAACACATACCGAATTATTCAGCATTAATAGCAAATCATTCACATATGGAGTATCAGCATTAGTAGTCACCGGCGATAAAGTTCAGTTCGAAAAACTGAACGTCCATCCGGAAGGGTACTTAACCGTGTGTTTAAGATTTATCATTACATGTTCAGTTCGATGAACTCAACGTTAATTTGGAAGAGTACTTAACCGTGTTTGAAATTTATCGTTACACATACGTGATGGATTTTGAACCACTCGGTGAGGATGTTACGAAATTTACCGTCAAGATGTTGGATGAGCTGCCGACGAGTGACATCTATGTCAATTTTGTTCCATTTGTTGATCAGTATCTGCGTAAAAATGGCGTTGCCAGACAATCATATAACCTCAAATATAATTTACGCGAGGAAAAGATAGATATCAACTGTTGGAACAACAATAAGGTACTAATTTTAATCCAACGTCAGCCTAGAATCATCGGATTTGCACGCGAAAACTCCCGGTTGCAGATTAATCCGTTGGACGTGAATTCACACAGGGACTTTAACATGGGTGAGTCCGTTCTTGTAACAGTTTTTGGAGAAAAACGAGTAGGATAATTAACACCACCAAATAAGTCCGTAATTTGAATAGTTCTATGTAAACCTAAAATCATGCAAACAAACAATGATACAAAAATATTCTTCGGGGAGATATTTGCTATAACTGCATGCCAGTTGTAGCGGTGAAGGAAAACATTGAAGGGAAGCGGGTGTATATGTTTCAGGTAAAGAAGACCAGTATGTTTAGCTATTACATACTGCGATCACACTATTAACAGGAAAACTCTGAAGGACCTTCAAAGGTAATGATGCGAAAAATATCTGAAGTGGAACAACTGCTGCAGACGAAATCGGCAAGAGAACTGTCATACTCACAAAACAAGAATGCGTGAATGGAGTCAGTACGGCGGCAATAATCATACGATTTTCTGTCGGGATTATATCGATAGTAACTGGTGTCGCGGTCGTGCTGGAAAAAAATTTAAGTATGGCTGCACAAGTAAATACGTGTCTATGCAAACTTTTATTGCAGCCACCCAAGGCAGTCTCAGCGCAACTGCAAAACTACTTGGCAATGGAATATCATTACTACGGCGGAGTTCAAGACTCTGTTATGATACGAAATTCCCGATTAGAATCGCTCGGCAATTTTGCGTCAGGTCCTTAAATAACGTTTCAAGTAGTTTTAGGCATAAACGTCAATTTATGTCTTTGGTGATTCTCCTCAGGCAAAGCGTACCAGATTTTATGACAGGAAATGCCGAGATAGTTCTAACTGTAACTGTTTCTTACCATCGCCATATTGTTCCATGTGAACGAAAGTAGTTCATAATATAGTTCTCAGTGGCGACCATTACGTCCGATGTTTATTTCTTGACCTGGCGGAAAAGACCCAGGATGCTCCGACTAACGAAACAGTGAAGCAGACCCAGAACGCGCAATTGATTTGCCATTGGTAAAAACACCCGAGGAAGCGGTGGAGCTCTCAAGGAACAGTCTAGGGGCTCACTCAGGGAGGTAGTCACGATGATCAGATCCGTGTTTGTACGCGTCGGGCACTCGCATGTGCTTCACTCTCGTTTTCCGCAAAGGTACACTCGTTGGTGGGGTTGGGGATGGTGGGGTAAAATGCTTGGAGCCGGATAAGTAAAAAATTTACACCAAACCCGTTTTCATTAATTAATCAAATCAACTTAATGAGAACAAAACACGACTCAGATTCCTAACACAAAGAATTATTAATATTTTAAATTACTAAACATTTGTGCTATAGAATATCCGGATAATTCCTTATGGTAAGTAATTAGTGATGTTCAGTTTACGAAACTTGTACAAGCTATCATAAAGTCATACTGTCATATGACGTCTGCTCCTAGACATTGGTTAAATATACTACTAATCACAGTTGCAAATAATTACTCTAGGGTCAATCATATCCCGCAAATGCAAGCATATACTTAAGGCTGTATAGAAAACAACGGACCACATAAAAAGTCAAGAATATAGCCCATTACATACCGGATTTAACCGAGTTGCTCCGTAATTATCCGAAA
>QKMX01000080.1:0-10017 GCA_003401595.1 Venustaconcha ellipsiformis
ATATATATATATATATATTCTGCACACACAATATCCATGAATGGAAATATACATTCGAAAAATAACAAAAACAAAAACAAACAAATAATCAAACATAGTTTTGGAAAGCGGTGAATTACAATATAATAAATAAAACAATTATGTCAAAGTTTAAGTTCTACTAATCATAAAATAGACTTGTGGAGTGGCCTATTCTCTGTCGTTTGTCTGTAATCCATCTACTGTAGTCAGTCGTCTGTTGACACGCGTTTGCTATCTCTACTTATCCTCTTTGAGGAACGCAATTAAACGTTATACACCTCACAAACATTCGTTCTGAAATAGACCTTCAAAAATGAAACGGTGTGACTAGTGTAACCAATCTGACCATCAGAACGGGCATTTTAAAGCTCTTTTTATTTCTTCTGATACTCACAACCGCATGGAGCTTTTGCTAATATAATTCTTATGCTCTCTGTTTCTAAATGAAACAGGTTACGTCTTTCGCATGCAATCAGACAGCGACCATGATGATATCGCTAAAGCTACTCCCATTAAACGGAAAATCATATCAACATGTGGATTTTATCAGAAATCTTCCTACGGCGCTTTGTTTATCTTTCTTCAGGAATGACTGTTTATTTTGTTTTAAAATTAATCGATGTATGACTCGAAAAAACGATGTGCATTGTATAATCGTCGTCACTTTGTGGATAATAGAGTTTACTCATCGGAGTTTCGGTTCATACGTCGTGGAATTTTAAAAAAAAAAACAAATGAATAACCTGATAGCTTAATAACATTCTTTTAATTAATCATATTTTAAATTTCATTCCTAAGACTCAATAAAACTGAACAGTAAAGATTTTCGACAGTTTTAACAGTATATCTACAGCTAATCAGATAAATGTATTGTTTGTTTTGTTTTTTAAAGTCACACCCACTTCTCAGTTGAAGTCGAGACCACCACATCAGTTAAAAATTAAAATCCATTCTTGCACGATACAAATCATCGTCCATAAGGACTGTTTTGTTGTTTCCAAGCAAAACAAGATTTTGTTCTCCAGGTTGTTAAAACTCTGCGTTTCCAACTCGAAAATTGTGGGTTCGAATTTACCTGCAGTAAATGCATTTTTCTTTTTCTTTTGTTTAATTTATATTCTGCAAAACAAATATATTACATAAATAAATTTACACTAATTGTTTTCTTATGGTACCTTCATGTCTTTCACATCAAGACATATAAGCAGACGATGTTTATTTCTTCATTTAACGTGTATTTTACTTTGTGACTTTAGCAGATATATCTCATTTGTTTAAAACAAGGTCCAGTAATTAATTCGTAACTAAGATATTACGTAATAAATCTGAGTTTGATTTACCCTATATTCTAAATATAGTTCGTATTGACTATTATGTAAAATAAACTAGTGCAGGTGGGTATGGCTTAAAAATGGGTTCATACAGGTATGAACCAAAAATTAAAAAGGGATTGGCCAATCAAATTACTGCAAATCATAATGACAAAAGAAAAATTTAATTGTATGAAAATGATATCAAACACATCTTATATGGCCGCAATGACCGCCAACTAGAAACATTTATGATCGCTATTCCTCTTGAATGGATGGTAATAGTGACAGGAACTACTAAGTAAAAGACTTCTTACGAAACGTAGTCGGCCAAAATAAAAGTTATGACAAATCCAATACAATCGCCAAGACGGCCAGCTAGAAAATATGTATAACGTTGCTTCTATTGTATATATTTGTATAGTCATATTGACCTAATGTTTTCGCCAAAAGTAGTTTGGTGACATCGACTTAGTCTCACATAACTCCGCCCCTGGCATCTGATATATCCGCAGTATGTTGTTTTCAACATTTTGTAATCACTCAAGAACATTTTTTTCTGGCATCAACGTTTATGAATTGAAAATAACAAATGGTATTATGATATATTTGCAAATTCTTTTCGAATCTATTGGTTCGTCAGTTCCATCAAGCGATTCTTATTGTTTATGTCTTTAAAAGTACAATAATAACATGTTTCAGCTTAAATTAAAAAGAACAACAAGCTATAGCCATCTTTTGTTTCTTTTACATAGATTATCTAAACCATTCGATTGTTTGCTTGTTAATGTTGAATCACTATACTTTTTGCTCTAGCATGGTTTGTACGTTTCTTTCTTAAGTGTTTATGGTAGTGACTATATCAGTATGTTGTTAAATGATAAGTTAGTGACTCGAACTTGCCCTTGACATATCACAAAATGATTTGCTGTTACTAGCAAGCCATGCAGATACCGCTCCTTTTCATTCTAATAAAGTGAACCTAAATACACATGCATTCCTCGTTCTTTATTCATGTGTGCAGGCAAATGAACCGGAATCTTTCGTGATGCTTGTTTCACATATGTACGCACAGTCGATGGCCGGTTTCCATAATAAAACAATACTTTGCCTCTTCATGCTCTAGACTTGACAACATTATAACCCGAGTTTGTTGAATATTTACAATATAATAATCTCTTTAACCGTCTACTTTGTGCAATGTCTCTTTAAATGTCATTGTATGCAATATTATCTATTATTTCTCTCCTCTGTGTGTGTATGCGTGATGTTTGTGTATACACACATTTATTGTATTCATTTTGAGAATGTTATTTGTGTGTTGTTTACTATCATACTGTAATTAATCTTTTCTTTCTGTAGAATTGCCTTGTACAAATAATGTTGATAATTCATATTTTCTATCTTCTTTTGTCTGTCGTGTTTGTTCTGTTTTGTAACGTGTTACTTCACGTGATGAAAAATTGGCACGAAACTGACAGTTTTAAGAAACGCAAAATATCTGTTTTCATCTCATCCAGTATACTTTGACCAATACCTTGTAAGAGATATGCTGCTAATATCTAGTTTTATCAATCTGTCTATAATCCATAGAAAATACATACATCCTATGTGCAGTGTTTGCCTTCCTCTTTTATTCTGTAAACCGATACTAAGAGAAAGCATTGCCATTTTATCTAGAATAATAGTAGTGAAAGAGTCAGGCTTTCTAGACCATTGACAATTTTCTCGTAAGACCACGATTCGCGGTGTTGCTTCAGATTTCAGCCACTAGCCTGATTGATAAAATAACATCTTTCTAATTTTCTTTCTAAACTATAAAATGTTTTAGATTTAATGAAAGGTTTTTTTTCGCAAAATCAGAAAATAAGCAGCATCACGAATGTTGGTCTAGCGAGAAAAATGCCAACAGTCTAGAAATACCTTTTATTTACTACTTACATCGCAGTTAGGTTATGATGTTTTTAATTTCCGTTATTTCATCTTCTACGATTACTATTTTTTCCGATATATTAATTATAAAAATCTCATCTTCATTCTCGTAAAAATATAACTTAACGTTAGCGCATATCATACCGCCAGGAAACAACATCATCTTCATATTGGCCTTATATAATGGATATCTGTTATTCAAGAAGTAAACCTTAGACTCGTCAAATCGATTGATAGTTTTGAGTACTTGTCATGACTAAAAGGATTTTGGAAGTCATTAAATATTTATTATCGTTGTTAACGCATCAAGAAGTTTGAAGAACTGACTGTTTTGACTAAAGACATGTTTAAAGTCTCCAATACTGACTTAAGGCAAACGCCAGACAACTTCTCCGTGAAGCAAAATAATGATTAGTTTACGTTTATTTAATATTTATTTTAATTTGCTAATTTTCTTTTATATTATTATTATACTTTTATTTTCTGTTATTTCATCAATAATCTTAGCAATATTCCTGTCGCTATACTGCTGTTGTTAAATATAATGTATACTTCATAAGAGGCCCGACCTTTGCTGAAAGTCACAATAAATTCCTTACTTTCGTTGGAAGGCTATGAACCCTGTCTCATTTAAATGTATTATTTAACCAATTTCTTCAAGAACAAGTACAAATTGCTGACACTTTTGATGATATCTTTTCTCAAACTTGTTCAAGTAAATTGGTAGAACATTTAAAAACATAACTGTTGATCACACGAAATTCTCTGATCAGATCGTCAATAACATACATATCTTATATCAGATATGATCTTATTTGATCAAGTGGTTTGTTGTAAGTACTTACGACAGTTTAAAAGCGAATTTTTTAAGTGTCGAATCGTAGTTAAATCTTTTTACCAGAAGCTTTTAAAGCTAGCCCGATTCCTGAAAATTTGAGAATTAACGAATTTGATGTTGCTCCACATGAGGCGAAACTTTAAAATTCTTCCTAAGCTCTTCTAGTTCAATACCAGTTCCTATGATAGTAGTTGTAGAATGCGATTGACTCATTTCGACCTTTCCAATTAAGGTCATGAGAAATCCGAATAAAATCGATAACTTGTCCTTCCATTATTATCTTGTTTCAATAATACTTAATTGTACTTAATTGTTTCAGCAGCTTCAGAAGTCTGAAATTATTGTTCTTAGGGTCTGTCAGAAATTCGCGATATCGAACAAATCAAGCTATTTTGTCTCTTAAATGTTCGTCATCATCTTTAGTATGAAGTTTTCTTGACTTTTCATCATAAAGCTCATCAACATTATTAACCTTATTGATAGCCTCTAGAATAATAACATATTTCAACATATGAATCCATTCTACTGCTGCCTTAATAGTCTCAAGTGGACCTTCTTCTAGAGTTATATATTAACGCACTATTGTATATGCATCAGCAATTGATAGGTGAGTTCGGTATTGCTAGCAAGCATTAGTTTATGTCTGCTAAGTTTCCAACTTAGTGGTTTTCAGGATTTGCCAGATAGTATGTGTATATTTTACAGCCTCTATGAATCTGGATCTTCTATTGTAGTGTTTATAATGATGGTGTAAGTCATATAACTTATATCATCTTGCAGCTTCTACATATTTGTCGAAATATTCTACAGCATTTTTAACAGCCCCACAATTAAATTCATGTCTAGAATATTTAATAATTATCAGGTATGCATTAACAAAAGTATAAAAAAATATCATATTGTTGTGTTAATACGCAAAAAAAACCAGCAAGATTCAGAATTTACTATATTTACTTTCATTTTTGTATATTCTAATTTAATATTCTATCTTTTTGAGACGCTCTCCAACTAAATCAATTTCAAGATGTTTACTTCAGGGTTATAAAGATCTTAAAACACGGTATTTTGTCTTCTTCTGCCGCTGGTGCTTCGATTATATCAATCGCGTATAATTCAGGATGAACATTAACATCATTATAAAATAACTTTAAGTCAGGCGTTAGCGATGACACAATTAAGCATCATATGTTTTACCCTTTACTACAAGAACAATTTCATCATCATTATAATCTAGTCCGAGTTCTCTATACAGTCGTCGTTAAGCAAAATGCTTTCGAATAGTAACACGTTTACTGAATACAAGCTTCTTTAATCATCTATTGCATCTATTCACCGTATCTTTTTATGTTGAGTATCTTTCTGTTTGTCAGCCGACATTCTTCTTTGCACGTCTTTAACACGATAAATCCTTAAAGCATTGTCACAACTAAACTCAAGTATACTGTTAGAAGAAGCTCCTCCATTTGTTTCTCCGTTTTAGCTTTATCTTTATTCGAGCAGAAATTAACAAATACGTCGTACTGATTTACGATTTATTTTATCTGAGCAGATCTTATGGCGCCAGTCGACTGATAATTTAAGCAGTTTTCTGAAAAAATGTTCATATCTGTCGTTGTGTTTTAAATTGTACAGATCAGCAACTGCTTTTTCTGAACTGGTGTAAACGTTTCTCCTTCCGGAGTTCTTTATCTGAGATAATCAAAATGAAACACATCGCACAATTCTCTGCAAACGTCGACGATATAGCTCATCGTTATCTTATTGTTTGCACCAAATCTTTCAGCGAGAAGATTGGAAAATTTGTTAAAACAGGTTTGAATAGTTCGGCATCTGTCAAAGCATTCTGAACCACCTGCATTTATTTAATGTTGATTCTATGCCAAGAGAAAACTCTGCATAGCTGGTTTAATGTAGATTTCAACAGCATTATACAATGTTGCAAAATTAGCATTAACATTAGATCCTTCTATCCTTCTAATCGCCGTTTGTAAATACGTTCTGTTCCTGTAATGCTCGACCTAGCTGTTGAAACTTACGTATGACACGTAGGAAGTTGTACCTTAATCTAAACATTGGTGTCAACAACACTTGTTGCCCATTCCGTTCCGTTCCAATGCTGTTCCACCAGAAAGCATTAATAGGCGTGTTTACCGGATAGCTTGATAATGTTGCTTCAGTAAACCACAATCGACTGCTATAGCATCAACTTAATGCGGTATAAATCCAACATTGTTTGTGACACTCTTCATCCCACCACCAACAGTAAGAAAATCAGCGTAAGTTTTATGGATAAGGTCATTTCTTCTTTTTTGTACTGCAGACGATATATCTATTTGTTTTCCATAGTATCTCCTCTTTCGTTGACGTTTTGACTGAATTCCCGTTTTCACTGGTTCATACTAACAGCTTGAGCTGGATCACTTCTAGCAAGCGGATAATCAGCTTCTAAGATTAAACGTTTAAAATATTTCAAAATTTTTTATCAATATGTCACCAAATCTTTTTGACATAAAGAGTATATTATATTGTTCTAGTTTCTATTAATGTGCCACAAACATTGTGTAATAGCTCATCTTTTCTTCTTTTCTAATACAATTTGCATGACACACATCAAAAGATTGTATGATAAAATTTAGTTTGCTAGAGAAACAGAGTCCGATAAAATTAATGTTTCATCTTGTCTGATAACATATAATTTTGTGTAGATTAATGCAGAATGAGCATCATTAACTTTGATACCGAAAATATTATCAGACAAAATCACAACTTGCCAGATTTTTATAACTTAATAATTGGTCGAACTGGCTCTGGCAAAACTAACATGTTAATGAATATGCTGCTTAACAAATTCCTTAACATTAACAAGTTTATATTTGCATGATTAATCCACAGCTGGATAAGTACGAATTACTTAACTAGAATACAATGAAAACCTAAAAAATGATGTTTGTGTAAACGAAGATATTTGTATTACAAGACAACCAGAAGATATTGTTAGTGTTACTGAACTCGATTCAGACGACCAAAGATTATTGTATATGACGACATTCCGCTGAGCACCTGCGAAATGGACAAATTAAATCATAGTTTTCTTTGCCAAGTGATATACTGTGTAATACAATTAATGTTGCGCAAGGCTTTCATAACGTTGATCGTTGTTTCAGGAGAAACACCAGCTGTTTTATACTATTTGCTGGACTCGACAGTACCGACGTTCAGAATGTCAAGAGATAGATTTGTTGAGTTGTGTCTTAAAACAAGCAAGAAATAGAGACAAATACATTTTCTTTTAGTTTGATAGATTCGCAAGAGATCATTGGCATATGTTTGTTACGACAGGAGCCGCGTGTAAGGAAAACGTTGAAGAAGCACATCATCTCCGACAAGAACAAGATACAGAGAAAGCTACAAGACTTTTTAAGCCAGTAACTGAAGCAGTGCTCGTTATTGTTCAGATATTGAAAAAGTATCATTAGCAGATCTGGATAGGTTGAAAGTAAAAGGACTGCGAGGTGTTCTTGAAGAGAAGTAGAAGCGAGCTGCAAAACAAAAATTCTGAAAAAAAACTGAAAACAATCTGAAACATAACAAGAAATGATATAAAGAACTGATGAGCAAGGAATATCTGATGAAGAAGAAAAACAAACGGTTTAGAAAGAGAAAATGGAAGCAAAACGACAATGAAAAATTAATTCGCTAAAATGTAAACTTTGAGTAAAATTATTGATTCTGAATATGTAACTTTTGGCAATTAATAATTTGAAACAACAGTAAACGCAATAAAAGTTATAAGAATGAGAGAATATGGATTGAATGAAATTATCAGCAAACTAAACACTTAAGAGCACATAATTAAAGTGCCTTTGACGATATGGAATCAGTCAATATGGCAGAAGTAGTAATTGTATATAAGAAATATCGTAAAGGTCTATTGCAGTTCATTAATGCTATTAATAATATAACAAGTGTGAAAGAAGGATTTTGCTGATGGACAAAATAAAGTTCTCTTGCAGGAAACCGTGACGATAAACGAGCAGAAGAAAATAAGGGGCTAAATCGTTGATCAACTAGTGTTGCTTATTTTATCAAAATAAGATGGAAACATCAGCTCAGATATCAACAATGAATTTTTGAAATTTTATATTATCTCCTATCGAACGCTTCTAACAAGAGACGTACATTTTGTACTTGATAAAAACGAAATTGCGCCAACGTCAGAAACAGCTCGAGCTACAACAAAACCAAAAGGAAACTGATATCGCCAAAAGCGAAACAATTGTTCAAACACTGGTCATTTAAGCCAGACCAAAAAGTAAAATTGCAACTCTCTAGCAACAGATATGCACTTTTGTCTAAAGAAAACAATAGGCTGTCAATCAAAAATTATCTTTACCTAAACTAAGATAAACCAACAGACGACTCAGCAACAGGGTTCCAGTACATCAAATATCTTGACGAAAACGCAAAGAAAATCCGATAAAAAGGGCCAGGGAATGTTTAATGAAGATGTGTTTCTGCTACCGCATAAAACTGTTCTTGAAGTGCAAGGTAGAATACATTCAGTTGCAGGTATCGATCTTGCTCTTGGCGTTGAAATTTGCTTTTTAACATGTCTTGAGTTTGTTCAGAAGTGATAGATCAGCTTGAAATTGGATAGCACTTTACGACAACAATTATTTTGATTCGTTTGGTCTCCTACATACAATAAATTATTCTAATCAGCTTATGTTAATTGTTTCCAAACGTCAAAGTCGTCCATGAGCCTGATCATTTGTTAAGATTTTTTATATAATTCACGTCCAACCCAGTGCTGAAAATGATGCGATAGTGAGGCCATTTAAGTACTGACATGGCATTATCGTCTGTCATACATTTTAAATAACACCCAAATATAAAATTGACAAGGTATTGTCCCAAGTGCAGAACCAAGACAGAAAATAAAGATGAGACGACAGAAAAGAAAACTAAACTTAACATGATAAAAAGAATTAACGTACTTGTGCTTCTGTGGTAGAAAAAAAGAGTATGTTTTTGAAAAAAGAACAGACATAGAAAGCTATTAGTGGGACCGCTTGCGGTCCAATTCCGGACAGAGTCATTTTGACTGATGATTACGTTTTATCACCTCAAAGGAAATATATAAATGAACGACTGCCACTGCATTTCAAATAGAGATCTTTGTATAGGAAACAGGATAGTAGCATACTGTCAACAATGCAACCATTGCGCTGTTATTGGATCAGGTTTGGATATTCAAAAACTTACTTGCAAATAGACGAAACCTAAAGGAGATTTAACACGACAAGGACATAAATACACATGACCTTTCAGTCCGCTTGATCAACATCTTGATGAAAATGATGATCCACAACCACGACAATAACCCTATTATTAGGTTGATGCGATTGCTATGAGACACATCTGTTATCGCGATTACGAAGACAACAAAGATGCATGATGAACTATGAAACTATATGGAATTCAAGAACGTTTCGATTGAAAGCTAGGACAAGATATAATTAGAACAAAATATATATTAGGACTCGGACTTGATCCTGCTCAACAGCTAGTGCCTTAAGACTCTGGCATCGGATTTAAAAATTTAAAAATTTATCAGAAGGTCGTCGAACACGCCATTGATAACATTTGGAAATAAATCTTGCCGACATGTCCACTGTTGCTCAGGATTATGATAGCAAACAATACCTGCTCAACATTGTTGATTTTTTTAATTAAATATGCTTTCAATGTGACTGTTGTTGATAAAACAGGAAAAATGATACCAAAAGCGCTGCATGATATGACAAAAATAACAGAAAGATAACCTAATATGATTTGGACCGACCATGGTGCAGAGTCTTTCAATAAGCAATTTGAGCAACTTCTGCAACAAAATTAATATTGATGTTGTTGTTG
>QKMX01000177.1:0-10062 GCA_003401595.1 Venustaconcha ellipsiformis
ATCCATACTTATAAGTAATTAATTTTTTTTTAAACGGTCTCATGATGTGTTATATCAAAACTTGATTGGACGTTTTGCCTTTCTACGTGAGAATATTTAATATTTACTGGAGCTGCTAAAGATAATTGTTGCATACATCGTCGTAGCAATATCTGAATTGTTTAATCGCCTCCAAACAGTTATTATTTCACTAACTTTATACAATATAATGTACAATTTTATATGCATACCTTACCTAAAATCAATCCATGAAGTAGTTTTGTGTTCATTTTTTTTATTGACATTCATTGTCACACCTACGAGAACGTAAATTGTCAAAAATAATTTCAGGTACGACTCATGGCACTGTTAGCATGTTAGTACCGATGTGTTGAGTGCCATATCAGCCTCTGTCTGAAAGGTCTAGTGATAAAATATTTGCATGATGTAATGGTTAGTAACTCATGATTTGTTATCTCTGTGATGATTACTTTATTGGTGATTATTTGCGATGTTTCACTCAAACGCAAACATTTGTTACGTCATTTTATATTGCTGTGCGGATGGAAGGCTCTTCCGTTATCGTTATCTGGAAGAGTATAAAGTTCTTGTTTATTTGTCACTTAGGTGATTCTTTGGGGAGCTTTAACTTGAACACTTACACAATGCGCAATAATGATAAAATATATTTTAAACAGAAAAAAAAACTTGATAAAGATAATTAAAGAAACAATAACTTGAGCAAAATCGAATAATTTACTAATTGATTACTTGATTGGTTTGCATACAAAAGTACGTACCGATTCGCAATAGAAGCGAAAATGAATACAATTATATTTATATATTTTAACCTGTATACTGTATTGCATTTCTGAAGAGACACTGCAAAACCTTCTATATACAGGAACTTGTAAAATCTTATTTCATTGTAATGAAAATCCTATTGGAGTAAATTTCAAAAGATTATATCAAAAGAAATATATCCTTAAATGATAAGTAATCAACCTCTTTCTGCAAACGACAAATCACATTTGTGCCTTAAATGTGATAATTTCGTACAAAACAATTAGGATAATTGATTGCAGGTTATGTAGAACTAATACTACAATACCTTAATAAGTAGTCTAAGATTTTGGGGCTTTTTGAATAAAAAAAATTTAAAAAATCCTTTTTCAACTCATTCGTTTGTATTTTAAAACTTTCATTTAGTGATGTGCTAACATTAAAGATAAAACTTCAAAGAAATTATTAAGCCAGCACGCGTTCGATTTATTTTACAAAATCAAAAATAAAAACCGAAAGGCTACTCATGTTTTTTGTAATTTTACATCTCTTATGCAGAATACAAAAATAAAAAGTCGGTGTGGACATCAGAATTGTAGCAAGTCTATTTTTTTGGGGAGGGGGGGGGCATAGCTTTTTTCCCGCAATAAACTCCTACAAGTATCTATTGACTATGAAGGCCCTGAATTTTCTGAAGCAGCCATTTCATACAATATAGCAACGCTACCATAAAATATATTTTCTGCCACACAGAACTAATTATCGCAATAATGGGCCCACTGCCAATTACAATATTACTATTTCCTACTTTTCAAACACAATTACCGGAATACTTGGCACTCTGCTATAATTTTATATTAAAGTAACACAGGATTTCGTTCAGCCTTTAATTTATGAGCACGTTGGAGGGTCTTATCTGTAACACAAATTATGAATTAGTGAAATTGCATGTCAGTAAAATGGCACATTATATCTGATATTTATTTGTAAACAGTTTGCGATGCAAACTGAGCTTATTGTTTTCTATTCATCAAATTGCATTTTTTTCAAGTATTGTTAACTCAAATGAAGAAAACAAATGTTAAATTGAACTTGATAACATTGAAAGATTCAGCCACCAGAATTGTAGACTCCTTAAAACAAACCGAAACATCGCA
Organism: Venustaconcha ellipsiformis; assembly: GCA_003401595.1. Lineage (NCBI taxonomy): Eukaryota > Metazoa > Mollusca > Bivalvia > Unionida > Unionidae > Venustaconcha > Venustaconcha ellipsiformis. Next base: position 1,920 of record QKMX01000177.1, read on the forward strand.
CATGGTCTTATCCTTGACGTCTTCAATGTTCTTAAAGGTGTAAATTCGTAACAGCGGGTGAGTAGCACATGCTATATATGAAGTAGGATTATGCTAGTACATTTAACATAGTTATCTAAACAAATTGTTATAAAGAAAACGCATACTCGTCTTCCAGTTCGTATGCTAAAATGAATATTAGTCAGTTAACACGGATAGATGCTGAATTGACATTATTGTTCAGATATCAGTCACTGTTTTGGATAGTTTTACTGTGTCTAACAGCCAATCAGATCACGATGAAGAAAACGTGCACCTCATCCTTTATAGTGTGCCCTCGGTCTTTGTTGTATGAACAGGGGCGATAAAATAGGCTACACATTGGTCTCCTCTGCAGTGTTTTTCTCTTCATACCGAGATTCTGCAATGGGGTTTCACACAAAGAGACCTCGAAGTTAAAGTAGAAACAATGACATACGTCAAATATCGAAATAGTCGTTTGAAGTTTATACTTCGATGTTTCCACTAAACTTTAGAGTAGCAATTCCTTTCAAAACCCACACAAATATATCTCATGATAATTCACGATGACTAGATTACAACCCAAAGAAGTAGACCTAAATACTCGAATAAAGCAAAATCAAAGAAGTCATCTGCATTATGATATTAAAAGAAAACATTAAATCATTTATCGCGAAATAAAGAGCGCAAGCATTGATTAAAGAAAATATGAGCTTAAAATATTCATAATTATTAAATGAAATTGTTTCTAATCTCTCGATGGAAATATATAAATTATATGTATAAAGTGATATGTCATGCATTATAGTTTCTTCTTATGTCTTTCACAGTTTGGATAAGATTAAAAATGATGTACTATATTAATGTTCTTTTGCAGCGATAATGTAAATGAAGCAACCGCTTTTTTAAAACATTCCTTTTCAATATATTCATATGTAAATTAGTGTCTGTTAGATCACCACTTCCCCGTAGTTAAGAAAAGTTTCTGAAAAAGTTTAAGGAAATATGGTTTAGTTGAAGTGTCGCTATTTATTAATATGAAGTAAACAGGTAGTAGATTATGGATGCTTTTTCCAACGCAATTAATTTCTGAACTACAGGGGTACGACGGTATCTCTGGCATACATTTAATTTAAAATAGTATGATATTAACAATTTCCTATAATTGATCACACTGAACATGTTGCTTTGTAAGAAAGTTTATAAATGCTATACCACGAAGTCGATCTAGCTAAATGAATGAAACATAATGTTAAAATAGCAGAAATCAGATTGGGGTTGGTATGCAATGGAAAAGCTTAAATGCAGGACATTATGATGGCTTCATTAGGGATTGCATCCCAAAAACCTACCGCACGTTTGCTTAGCATCCCACCACCCCACAGGTCTAAAATATATATGGTTCCTCCACTACATGAACTCTAATGGAGTCCATACAAATGTTGATCATGAAATGCTTGCGCACCATAAATAAAGGCATCAAGCGGCACTCTGACAAACTCAACAGTTTTCCGAAGGGTAACTTCAAACATAAATGCTGTCCTGTGATGTTTCAGAAAAGATGTAAATGTACAAATTACATTCAATTATCGTAGCATCTAGATAAGTTGCATTAAACCAGTGCGAGATGTAGTAAAGATATGCACACCTCTCATGGTATTTGGATAAATTGATTATGAGAAACGAAGGCATTCATTACTTTTATTCAGTATTAATTGCATTGCAACTAGGCAAATGAGTTATACAATCCGTTACAAACTGTTACAAATGCAACGGAGAAAGCCTCATTTAGAAAAACGAAAAGCGAAATACAGAATGCCAAAGATGCAAAGACTGCGTGCAAAAAGTAGATAAATCTGGAAAACGAACAATTAGAACAAAGCAGCAAGGAATTTAACGTGAATATTGAAATTAGTAAATAGATGATAAATATATTCTGTTTTTTTTGCGCAAGAAAAATCAATTAAAACATGTAGAATTACATTATATTTTCCAGATTGAAAATATTTACCAGTATCTTATCCTTGTCCAGTAGCTTAATTTAATGTGTTAAACTGGTTAGCTAACTAATATTAACAATGTTAACAAAACAAATATAGTGAGTGAGATAATAAAAAATGTATTACACTACAAAAATAAGTCCATATGTAAGCCATGTTTTGATAAATACATATTAAACTTTAGAGTGATGACTGAGAAAATATATGATAATAATTTTACACAAACTTCTAGCAGAATCATAAACTTGTCAGCATTGGTCCTTAGTTCATTTGAGAGACATAACTATACCAGTGTTAGGCAATCACTATACAAAATTTCATCATTGCTTTTAGCTGAGAAAGCTGCTGTCAGAATGTAACATACAGTTACCTGATGACGGTATATTCAAATCCATCAACAGTAATAGTATTCATTTACATGTAACATGAAAAGTATCTGCCCAATATGAGTGGAGATAGCTTAGGAGAGGAAAACAAATACATTATAGATAATGGAAGAAACTGTGCACAGAGGTTTTCAAAGGTTTATTAAGAGTTTACAAACTAATTAAGTTAGACTTTAGTTTAAAAAATCATGAGATAATATACAAAAGGCAGGTTAACTTATTTTGCAAACTAAAAGGCAGTTATCAGAATATTAGGATCAATTTTGGAAGATACTATCCAACGTCTGTAGAAAATAACGAGTATTTGTTTGAGTACATCATGTCTTTGCTTCTAGTTTTATAAAACAGTCCATCGTTTGAAATAACATGATTAGTGTGAGTTCCCTCGTAATTCACAGGTTTGGTAAAGTGCAAACATTTCTGATAAAAGCCAATAGAAGGTACACAAACTATTTTTAATGTCGTGTGTCATTTAATGTTTGCATCATTGATTCTTAAATTCTTAGTCCATTCCGTTAGGATAGCTTGAGATTTTCATTATTATATGTCTGCCATAAAAGGTCGTTATAGTGCTCTCTATCTTCACTGATCCATTTTACAACATTATTATATATTGCTTTTTCTTGTATTCTTTTCTTAGGGTATGAAATTATTATTGCTAAACTCAGAAATGTATTTCTATTTCTGAAACTTCGAACATATTTTGTATCCATCTCTTCTTTTGCCAATAACGTTACAGACTATTGTCACTTCTAGTAAGTAGCATTTTAAGTCATCTTACGACTAACTAAATGTTAGAACTAACATCTTGAAATCTACATTTGTACTTCACGTTCTTATAACATCTGTTTAAGTTGTATATAGATCATCTATCAAATATGAAGTCACTAATACAAATTATTCCATATTAGCTTACCAAGTTTACTATCGTCTACATGGTAATTAATGGACTTCTAATAGACAGAATTCTTAACACTTTAATCCCAAATTCATCATCAAATTTATGTTGCAAACTTGAGAAAAATGGAGATATCAACTAATCAAACACTTAATTAACATAATTTACATGCAACATACACATTTAACTTATCCTCTTATTATCTTTTACATTTAGATTTCAACAACTAGAACTAGCTTACAACTGGCACACATTAAACAAATAAATGTATACATGCTAATAATTCCAGTTTCTTTTAGATAGTGTGCGCTTAACTACTTGATAGCACTTTTGCGTGAAAACTCATTAACACGACTTTACTTTGAAATGTACGTTACAGACTTTGTCAATCAAGAGACCTATTTTACTATTTGATGGTCTCTCTGACGCAAACATTATATTTTACCAATCCCATTGATACAAGACAAAGGAAACTTTTTATTATTGAGAAAATATGTATTGCTGGGAATTGCAATGTTTCCGAAAAAGCAACACATTCACTTATATTAATGACAAGACTAATTTATAGAATATTGTAATTCCTGGTCGCTATTACGTTCTTGAAAATGCTTGCAACAAACGTTGTAGAGAATCAAGAAGAATGGCAACATTGTAGAAAGTATTGATATCAAATGTGTAAAAAAAAAACAACTCAAAACCCCACATAATTCCAAGGACAAATGCGAAGTTTGCATCAATAAGTAAAATAAAATATTGCTAGGATTCGATAGCAAGAGAACTTTACATCTACTAGACATGACACAGAATATCTTTACATTTATCTCAATTAAAACTGCAAAACATAAAATGTACACTAATTTCTATTATTCGTGTTGAATAAACAATTTAACTGTCAAGGATGTTTTTTTTTCCAGGCAAAGTTTGTTTCATATAAAGGTAATAGCTATTACAATTGACTTGAGGTGCATGTTTACACACATATATACACATACACACTATATCTATATATAAAGAGAGAGAAAGAGCGATAGATAGGGAGATATATAGTTAGATAGTGTAAAACTGTAGAGAGATTTAAATCTCCAGATAAAATCAGTTTAATCGCACATCATAAAAGAGAAATACATATGATATAACGGTGCAAACATGCAAATGAGGGTATAAAACGTTTGTCTGATGTTAAAGTTGATACTACATTACATATATTGGTTAATAGTAATGCGTTTAAGAATGCTTCTTAAAGGTTTTTTTTAATGCAAGCTACACACAGCAGATGCTTTGGAACAATATACCACTTCGATAAATAAATAGGGAGTACGTAAAATTACATAAAATGAATTTGTTAAAAAATTTTAATTCCATTATTTCCGAAGATTTCCTATTTGGATTAGAGATAATTGATCAAAGTACTACGTATGAAATGTAAACACAAAAAGAATATAAATATTCTTTTATGTTTATCGAATATGTGAAAAAATATTTTCTTTTTCGAAACAATATCAAAAGTAATATGGTTTTCATAAATGCGACAAATGGCGGAAGTAGCAGTTATGACTTGATGAGATAACGGACACGCATTTCCATGAAATAACTACCTGTTCAAGATATTCCATCTCGATGGAGAAACAATTAGACAACACACGATATTTTAATAGTATAGTTTAATAAAATGAAATGTTATGATTTAATGAACACGGATAAATATAATTAGCCAACTTTAAACAATCTATTTCGCTTCAGGTAATTAGAAAAGATAATGTATTTAGAAACAACACGGAATTGAATATTATCTTCATTGAAGGTGAACTCATTAGAAGGCGTTCAACGAAAGATTGTAGATATATTAAAACAGAACAAAGGATGCAAACGTTGTTGAGACTTTAGTTTCCATTTCATTACACGGTATTAACGTTCCAGTAATGTGTTTAGGGTATCTTCCCACCCCACCTCCACCCCCACCTCCCCACGCCAAAAGATGGCATCAGACATATGCAATAATACATTGTTATACAAATCGTAATTGTATGGCCTGAGTAAGTGTAGTAACGGATTATTCTCTTTATGTTCAAAAAGACTATTTTTTTCGCAATTTAATTTTGTTATCAACCATTTTTTATAATTTTTTATTCACTGTCTTTTCAACTGTATCAGTCCTAAAGGAATATAGATGATGTACCCTAATCTGTATGTAATTTGCAGTACATCAGGTTTAGTAGATGGTGCAAGTTTAGATATGTCCGATGCTGAGTTAGCTGTATTGACAGATTATGACATGATTGTAAATGATAAAAAACGGTTTTGGAGGTGGATTTAGTATGATACAAAGTACAAATTTAAAAGCAATCAGGGACGTTTATGCAAAAAGAAAATTGTAAGATAACTAAATGATAATGAATATGATGGTAAAAAGTTAAACTAATTAGTAATGTACGTGGACAATAATAACCTGTCCACTTGAGCCATGAGCCAATAAATGCACTAAAAGATTTGATATGGGTGCGTGATAAACAAATTAACTAAGGTCAACAAAATCTGCTAGAAATAAGGATTATAGGAGTACTGGCTGTATAATAGGATGTTCTAGCACAATTGTATTAGTATTTTATAGGTTAGCATTTTGCTCTAAAGAAGTTAATTCCATATGAAATGATTTATACCAGTGCTAAATAAATGGATTGGTGACCACGTTGCAAGAGAAAAACAAGCAGTTGACGCATTAAACACTTTAAAACTTAAAATACAGCACCAAAATGTTTCACTGTTTATAAAAACTACAAAACTTTCTTTTTTAACTTTGAATAATTAGCTACATTGGTTTCTAATATAAATCTCGTTAAATGTTGGCTTGAGAAACAAAACACAATCAACAAATAAATTAGATAAAGATTTTGTGTAAAACTGATAAACAACTTTCCATTCTGTAAATAGTTTTAATGTCTTTGAGAGAGCATAAGTAACATTTAGTACAGAATAAAACATTTTTTTTCAAATATGAAAAAGACATAATTTGCTATGAGAATACTTTTTGATAGTGGTTTGACACGAGTAACGATAACAATAAAAAAACGGGTCAAAATTACCAAACATATAGTGATTTTACAGTGTTGTTTATTCCCACGGTTCATGAATAAATCCTGCAACCACAACTTATATACCATGATAAAATAATTTTGGTTTTTTAATGTACAGATTCATTATGACTTTATCCTGAATTGAAACATTCTGCAAAGATATGAAGGATACCTGCAAATTCTACGACAATAGTGACCATGCCTTGAACACATTTTATGACATCTCTCAATGAAAACAATCAATTTTGAAAAGCTGTAGTAAATTGCTTATTTATACATCGTAATTCTATTCTTGTTATGAAATGTGTTAAACGAGCATTTAATTGTTTTCTCTTATTTGCTTGGAAAAAGTAACTCAGGTCATGAAGTATTCAACATTAGTTTATTTAACTAGCACTTTATCAATATATATTTCACTGCTAATTATTTATGTTTTACAAAGCATTTAAAATTATTCTGTTTTATAATGTTTTGTAAGAGCAGCGTCTTTAGACTTTCTCTTCATTCCGCGATTTGCACTTGATGTTCGCTGCGCTATCTCAGTTTGGTGTTAGATTAGATTTACATTTTTTCCATGCTCCTTCGGTGCAAGAGTTTTGGTGAAACAACTTTCTCAATGCGACGATTTAATTGTACACAGTTAAACATCGTAATATTTTCTAAATATCATCGCACTCTTTATACACAGGTCTTGCTCTGCATCTTTGGTGAAGCATAATGAAACCATAGTACAACAGAAACAATTCACCCCCACCTCCAATGTTAAAAAACTCTCGTTTAATTTCCTAAACACCATACTATTGAATTTATGTTTCAAGCCTAGACTGAGAGCCTGTAACTGTACTATACTAATGTGTACTTCTTTCAAATAATACAGTAAAAGGGTCATAAAACCTTAATGTAGTTGTCCAAAAATGACTTTTAAAGTTACAATTGATCCTTGTACAACTCGATGGACTGTTGACAGAAATAAGTGCCAACTCCAGAAAATAAAAACGATAATACAGGAAGAATAAATCAATAAACTGCACTGGAATAGTCTTGCCTTGAAAATGTCAATAGCTCTTATTTTGTCAATGTAAAGAACAGTTTTAATGAGATTTTTAAGCTTAAGATGAATAGCGACGAAAACAAACGCTGTGCACAGACGAACATATAAACAATCATAAGCTTATGTATATCATTTTGCTCTGCCCAATCAGAATGTATGGTCGTTGGATTGAAATGACCAGTTTCGTTAAATACAGTCTTTTATTCTAGAAATGTGCTTCTTTACCATAGTATGAATACGGTTTGATTTTTTAATGCAACACGTGTGACTCAATATTAGGAGGGCATCTAGCCAATTTTTACTCATTATTTATTCAGACAAAACAATCATAAATAAAAACAATGTATTTAGTTTAGGCGGATATACATATTGTTAATTATTTGTTTTCATTTCGCAAGATTCGCTGACAAAATTTAATAAAAGAAAACTATTAGCCAATTCATTAAACAAACTGCACTTCCAGATTGTGTTTCTGTAGAGGCTAAGATATATGCACCTTTCACCACTTTCATAAAGGATTATCTTCTGTATCAGATTGTTTGTATTTTCGATCGATAATTAGACTTTGGAAATTATTTCAAAAACCAATCTAACAAGAATATATAGTCTGTGCATATATGTCAGTACATCTTTGCTCAAATATACTTTTTCCGAAAGTATTTCAGTCATAATAGTGACTGGAATTTATTTTATTCTAAACTGCTAGCATAACACACACACACACACACACACACACA
>QKMX01000182.1:0-10065 GCA_003401595.1 Venustaconcha ellipsiformis
GCTATGTTAAAAATCCAAATCACACACACATACACACATTGTGTTGATTGGTATGATGCATTACCAGTTATGGCCTACACTGATGTTTATTTACACTTCTTACAGAAAATAGTAATTAATTCTTTTTGATTAGCAATCTATGTGGCATTTTGTATTCAATGAAATGAATGAAAAGGATACGGTATAAATTTATTTTGATAGATCGTCATTAGTTCATGATTTTGTTGGAATAATGGAAGGAAGGAAGGAGGAGATATAGTGCTGGATAGATAGGGATTGGTAGATACAGTTATTGAAGTAATACACATGAAAGATTTATGCATATTTTTATTTGTTTTCAGCATATTAGGAATAAATTCCTTGTAAGTATAACAGTGATTATGCAAGGCAGGGGCCATTGAGTTTTAAAACAAGCCACTGAATTTGACATGTACATCTTTGTTAGCCAAGTCTCATTCATCAACTTCATCATTGTGGAATTAACTGAATCACTGACATCTAGCTTAAGTAAGATGAGGCCATATTGAAAAATTAATATAGAAATAGAAAGAAAGGTCCAGTCAGATGACCAAAATCATGCACAAACTGTTAATTTGAAGCACAGAGTAATGACCACTTTTATTTCCAGGTCACTAGAATATCAATGGTGGTGCAGAAAAATAATATCAAAGTTTCACATTTTTTAATGCACACACTACTAAAGAATATATGTATATGTTGCTGTATATATTGATGAAATATTCTTTACCTTTTACAGACTTGTTTAGTATTTGTATAACCAATTCATCAGGGGCTTGTCACTGGTGTTACCTCTGTCCTCATACATATTTGCCTTTTAACCCTCACAGCCAATAAAGTCAAAGATAATTTATTTTGTCCAACTAGACTGAAGTATTATCTGTAAAGGGGATCATAGGCCAACGCATTTAGCACCTTAAGAAAAAAGGACAGCACACCGATACCAGTGTTTAGTGTTCATAGTGGTATTAAATGACGTCTTCTTTTACCTTGTGCATTGGGATAGTTATCTTGTTTCTTATCGCATGATCTGTTTCCATTGAAGCCCCTACCCTGGAAAATAGGTGTCTCTGATAATCATCATATGCTATGCACCCTGTCAACACAGATGCCATAATAAAGGTAGCTAATGGCAAACATGCTTGCTGAAGAGCAATAAATACTTGAGGTGCCACAATCTATTGATGTATCTGTGAATTGTGAAAAACGGATGATACTGGAATTTGACACAAACCCAGACTGTCCATACTTTATGATAGTTGTGCTTTATTTTGGAAAATGCAACAGAAAATTATGGTTTTTAAAATAAGTTTTGTATAGAAAAAAACAGGTTTTGATTTATTTTCAGTCTGTTTACATGTTGGGAAAATAAAAAGAGTCCAGAACAAAAACAAATTGGAGGAAAAATTAATTGTAATTTTTTTATATGGCTGATTTGTTTATGTAAATGTGTAATGAATATCAAATTACCAAAAAATACTGCAGTTTTCAGAACTGCTGGTCATTGCTAGGAATGTATGGGACAAGTGTAAGTGTTAAGGTTCAAGGACTTAAGTAAAAATACAGTATTGTGTGTGATACATATAGATAAATATTGTAGCATGTATTATGTGCTGCATCTTGATAAGCCCTTAAGACATTTTCCTCCACCTACCAAATTGCTGTTGCCCCCACCTCCTAAATTTAAGAAATCCCCATGTCTTAGTCATTATCAGACATGTAGGATTTTTCCCACACCAAATTGCCACTGCCCCCATCCCCAAAATTTAAGAAATCTCCATGTCTTAGTCATTATTGGACACAAGAACACACATACATAAACTGCCTCTGTGACAGCTAAACCAAAATGCAACACTGTGAATAAAAATGTAAAATTCACTTTTTAAAAAAAGTTTTTTTTAATGTGTGTTGCAAATGTCTGGCTTAATATACACACATTTAGTTCTAAAATGGGACTTACTCAAAATGGAAAAGACTAAAAACAAACTTTTTTTGCAGAGAATTTGTTTGTTTTAGGTTTCAGATGAAAGTAATGAAAAAGTTAATGCTTGAAATCAAACTCCTCTCTTAAACAGTTTATTTTGTTATTTCCACACCTTAATTCTTTCAAGTATTTCATAATGCATTGTAGGAAAATATCAAAGATGTACATCCAGGATATTTTCTTTCCTGCAGTAACATGGAAATGAAGATATTTTTTTTATGTCCTTTTCATTTTGCTCTTTATTTTTTTTCCTGAAAATAATTTATCATAATACTGTTGAAAAGTTTTTAGAATATATACATCAGACTATGAACATGAACTCAGATCTCACAGCCCATCTCACATGGTAATGGGGGTCAATGTTTATCTTTTCTCTTATCATTACTAGCAGACAGAAGACACCCAGATCAGATGGTGCATACTGTGTATGAAAATCTAGCTCTATGGTGCTTTCAGTTGGGGTTGTGCTATGCATAGATTAATATCAGAGTCATTTCTGGTTTCATTAGGTTTCATAGTTTATACATTTGCAGGCACCCAAGATAAAAACAAGTCTCAAATGCAATTTCTGCCTTAACACAGTGTCTACTTCAAAATTCACAATTGAAGGTTTCATTTCTACAAAATTGCTTTGAGTATTCAACTGGATGCACCAAAATCACACATAAAATTTACAAGCACTACTTTTTTTTTTTCGTTGAATCCCGTAAATTTTCAGGTATATTCTTTTAAAATGCTAACTAACCTTGAAATTTAATGACAGGTTTGAAAGAGGATATGTTGGTGCTATTTATCATCAAAATCTCCAATGGCAATCAGAATTTTCAGGTGGTGATTTCTGTCAATGAAGCAACAGATTTGTTAATTAATAATTACAAGTTTTATGCTGCTGTCTGCAGATTTGTGTCTTGAAGTCATTGGCCTCTGCTGGAGCGACATTTTTGTGCTTGTATAAATTATGTGACTATCTCCTTGAAAGTGATCATGCAGAAATATATAATTTAATAATAAATCAAATGTTTAGTAGTTTGTAATAAGCTTGTATAGAGACATTTTAGAAAATGGGAATTATAAAAGGAAATATTAGTTAATAATGAGTACAGAAATGGCTACAGTTGAGTGAGAGCCAAAGCCAGAAGGAAAAATTCCATAATGTAGTCCTTAGAAAATACAGTATTATAATAGTTTTCCATTTTGATTGTGGAAGTTACATTGAGAAATTTAGTGCCAATCATGAAGAGCCTGTTTTCTGATACTTTGATCAATGTTAGTAAATTACATATTGTGCTTTATTGTATACTAGGCTGTGAATTACAGGATTTTCCTGGGAGAAATAATTTTGATAGTTAGTGGAATACCAGGAATATTTCTTCACTGTCCTGTCAATAGACATTGATAACATAATGACCTTGAATTTTGAAGTATTTAATATCAGTAATACCCTATTTGTTGCTGTTGTATAGCTAGTATTTTTCTGAGAGAAAGATAAATGACTGAAGGACAATATTCCGTCCTCCAATTAGGGTGAACCATAATCTTCCATAACACTGGATCATCCCTACAGGAGAACCCCACACATCTTGGGCATGCATGAAGGCCCATGTCATTATATTTTTATTTGCTCTATTGTAATGTTCAGAGAGTGAAATATTAATCCACTTGTATTCTTTGTGAATATTAAGATTATAACCTGATTCCTTGTTACTCCTATTTAATTAGGCTCTTGAGGTTTGTTAGACAACTGTCCCATACACATGGTGAATGTCATGGCATGTTAATTTCCCTTTCTAAGGGTGTTAGTATTTCAGATTGGTTGTTTTAGTTATTTTTTTATAAAAAACATAAATTTGTAAGAAGTAGAGGGTGTTTTTTTTATAATTTCCCTGTCCTTGCATTTTGCTGTATTCAGACTTGACAGCCAATCATTTTATTCTTCTTACCTCTATCGTGAATTTGTATCAATGTTAAGCAGGTTGCACACCACTTCTTCAGTTGTCTTTCTTAAATGTTTCCTTATAATTAGCAATGTCCTTTTTTCCTTTTTGAAGTTGAAAAGTTCCTTGCTGTTCTGAAGTCTAATTGACTTAGTTTTTGTTTTTTCTGTCCTGAAGGCTTAGTGTTGCTTTCTTTATAATATTTAAATCTTAGTGAAAAACCAGGTAAAGTTTCTTTTTGCTGAATAAATTATGTTAGTGTAGAATTCATCATGCATTATCTGATAGTGAGTAATTTAAAAGTTTTTTGCATGTCAAATCTTCTTTTAGCATTATTTCAGGAACAGTGTCTAAGCAAATTGTTCCACCTGGGCCCTCCACCACTTGTTTATCCAGAGCATTCTGTAAGAGGACAGGCTGCTGTTTATTTTGTAGCCTTTGCTCTGAAGAGATATGGGATCTTATAGAGAGTCCATGAACTTGCTAAGTGAGGAGGAGGAGGTTTCATTGGATCTCAGATAAATATTACTTAGGTCTCCTTGGAGACTCCTAAAATTAGTGATCTCCATCCACATGCAAGATAAAAATGGGTGGAGTGATCCACACTGTCTCCATTATGGTAGGACAGAGAGAAAGTCATGCCTTTCTAAGAGAGAGGAGTACCCTTGCTTTACCAGAAGGATAGAGAGTAAGTCATGCCTTCCCCTCAGGGAGGAGCAGCACCATCTGTCATCCAAAAGGACAGGAACAAGTCATGCCTTCCATAAGGGTAGCAGTATCCTCTACTGACCCACAGCACAGTAAGGGTTGATTGTAAGTTGTTCCCACTACTCACTCCATAAGGCAGCACCTTTTCAGTCCCGGGGACCCATTAATAGAGATGTGATCTAGTCTCGGGTTCATGTCTGTCAGATCTGGGGACGGATCTTCCTAGCTCTGTCGTCTGTAAGTCCTAGCCTGGTAACTTTTACCATGTGTCAGGTATAGGTCATCAGGCACCTGGTACTGGACACTGGGCACCAGACATGGGTCATTAGAGCCCATATGGTATGGAGGTAGGGCTTGGTGTTGAGTGCCCCCTCTCTTTAGACTACCATTTCATTGCACAGGTGACTGGGAATTAGCTTACAGATGCCACATTAGTGTAGGCATCCATTGTATCCTATTATCCCTTGAAATACTAGATAGAGATATCAGGTCTGCAGGAAAGTGATTGGGCTTTTCCCTGCATGCAACCATAAACTACTGGATCTGGGCCACATAGTAATGAGGTATTGCTTACAGGCAGCAGACCTGTGTCTTATGAGGTTTGGCCTAACAAGGATGAAGGGGATGGACCTTTTTCTCCAAATTGCTTCAGACAGACAGTAATTCGACTTGAATCACCAACAGAGGCCACTGCTTTAAACAGTCTTATAAACTGTAGTAGAGAAGTTTCTCCTCTCACCAAGTCTCCCTCAAAGTGAAAAGATATGTAGTACTGCCTTCATTTATGTCCTCGTTGAAGCTAATAATTTCAATATAAGGGCATGTTGATGTGGTACCCCTGCCTTTAGAGTCCTCTACCCTTTCTCAAGCTTTAGTTAAGGAAGCAGAGAAGGAGGAATCCTGGTCATTTGATGAATTGGTGAGTGAGGTTTACAACCTTTTGCCTAATGATCTGTGTCTAAATCCTTTAGGTTCTGATAACTCCAAAATAATTCCAGTTTGGATAAACTTTCTGGGGCAAACTCAACAAGATCTATGATCCTTCTCCACTCAGTTATGATCAAAGAACTATTCTCTAAGGTTAGCAAGGGCAAAACATTTAGTAGATTATGAATGGGTTGGTGTGTCCCTTCCCCTACATTGGAACCCTTGGTAGCTGCTTCTAGCTACAAGATTTATAGTCTTTCCTGGTCCACTAAACCTCCCACTTTGGACACTAAATCAGCTCAAGGGGTTATTTCTATAGATATCCGATCGTGCCCTCCTGGAATCTTTAGAACAATAGGCAATTAGTGACCATAGCCTTGTACGCTGGCCTCTTCTCAGCAGCATTCTTCAACCTATTGAAGGAGGAATCTTGGTTGCCAATAGCTCTCCATTGTTTGTTGGAGGCATTGGCAAAAGCTTAAATACACATGTTTTTCCTTGTCCATGGTCTTGTCAGTAGAGTTTCTCCATCTCTCCAGTAATATGGCACTAGACATTTCCAAGATTTTTCTAGAGAACAGTAAGAACCTACTTAGGGCTGTCCCCACGAATGCTGAGACTGTTCAGTGGGCTGATTTCCTCAATGGCTACTTGAGAGTTTAGAGGCCATCAGCACCAGTCCCTTGTAGCAAACTTTGAAACCAGCCAAAAACGGAATCATCCTGACTGCTCTTAGGGTGCATTCTTTAATAAGGTGCAATTGCAATTAAAGCAACAACCCCATTTTCCCCCTCTGCAGGTGGGACCTAAAAGAACATGCAGCAAATGCCAGGGAAGAAGTTTGCAGGTCCTGCCCCCTTTCCTGAGGACAAGGGTGGACAGTACTAGGGACTTCTTTTTCTGCATAAAATACCTCTTCCTTTGTTTCTCGTTATTGCCAGACTAAACCTCTTTTGCAGTCTAGATCAGTCTTAACAGTTGATGTTTGAGTCATTTCTATTATAAGAGATGGTGACTGGCTTTGTTCCAAGAATTCTGCCTCTAGCAAGATCACACATTTGCTTCGGCCATTTAACTCTGTTCATTTTTAAGGAAGAGGTCCATTCCCTTCTTTAGAAGGGTGCAGTATAGAGAGTGTTAAAAGATCAACATCTGATATTTTATTTCTGGATTTTTCTGATTCCCAAAGAGGGAAACTAATATCTAATTATTGACCTTTCCATCCTCCTCCCACATTCAAGATGGAGACCACAGCCTCAGTAAGGAATTCCATAAGACCTGGCAATTGGGTGGTCTCCATTGATCTTCAGGATGTGTACCTTCACATCCCTATTTTTCCTTCAAACAGGAAGTACCTCAGATATTGTTTGGATGGGATATCTTCCAATTCCAACCTCTGCCATTTGGCCTAGCTTCTGCACAAACAGCTTTTACCAGGGTAAGGCAATAATGGTAGCCCATTTAAGGTCATTAGGTATCCCAATCTTCCAGTATTTTAATGATTGGTTGATCAACAATGGCAGACTTATGTCCCTTAAACTAGATCTGTCTCGCTTTTGGTTCTTAGTGACCAGGTTAGTTCCTCTTCCAAACTTAGAGAAATCAGAGGTAAATCCATTTCAAGACTTTGTGTGGGGTGAATTTTCTAACAGAGAGTTAGTCTGTCTCCCTCCAAATGGAGCAGACAATATCCTGTCACTGCTGGAAATGCTGGTAGCAAAAGGCTAAGTTGTCAGCGCATCTCTTTCTTCCTCTACTGGGGACCTTAAATAATTCAGCAGACCTGGTTCCCCTAGGCAGGCCCCACTTGAGTTTCTCCAGTTTCTACTTTTAGCAGTGCAGGGACCCCTTGCATGCTCCAATTTCTGTGTGTTGAGATTTCCATCACCATCTAAATTGATGGACTAGCTTCTAGCCAGATTCCCCATTTACCCACCATAAGCCCCACTCTTACCTGTTCACAGGTATGTCAAATTCAGAGTGGTGAGCTCATCTAGAGCCAGAAGGTCTGATTCTTCAAGGTTCATGTCTCCTGAAGAATCTACACTGCACATCAACAACATGGGTGTATCCTGCAGATAGGGGGTTGCTACATAATGGTCTCCAAATGGTAGTGTACCTTAGGAGACATACAATTTCACACATGCACCTTCTCTCAAGGTTTGGAACCTCCTTTGCTGGATAGCTTCAGAGTATGCCATATTGCCGGCTGGAAGAACATTATAGCAGTCTGTCATGGAAAGGGAAGATAGTTCTTACAGAATGGTCACTCCCCAATCCATAGCTGACTCCCTTTTCCAACTTTGGAAACTCCCTTGGTGGACTTATTTGTCACCAAACAAAATAACAAACCCACCTTTTTTGTTTCCCCCAATCTCTCACCCGAGTGGATGGTATTGGATGCCTTTACCCTCAGGTGGGATCATCTGTTCGCTGATGCCTTCCTACCCTTCAAAAGATCCCTCAGGCCCTTCATCAATTTAGACACCCCAAGGCTGTGCTCATTTTAATTGCCCTTCAGTGCCCCAACATTTGTGTGTCACAGATCTTGCCTCAGAAGAGGGACCTTATACAGGGCACTCCACTACACAACAGTCTTCAGATTCTCCACCTTGGCTCTTCTCAAATGATCTCTCAGCAAAGAAAAGTTTTTGATCCAAGTTACCAAGTGCATAATTCAGTCCAGGAGAAGCTTAATCACTAAGGTCTCTGATGTTCAATGGAGAATCTTTTGTGATTGGTGTAGCAGAAAATGGGTCAATCCTAGCCATCCCTCTCTGAGCACAGTGGTAGATTTTTTTCACTTCCTGTTTGAAGATGGACAGTGTTCAGTTTTTACTATTAAGGGATATCAAGCAGCATTTTCCAACACTCGGATTTTCAAAATGCCCTGCCTTTGGAATAGATTCTCATGTAGCAGACCTGATCAGGTATTCCAAATTGTAGAGACCAGTGTCTCACTCTCCAATGTCTTAAGTGAATCTCTAGTGTCCCATGGTTTCTAAATAAACCCTCCTATTAACCTTTTAGTGAAGCTTCCTTTGAAAACCATGCCCTCAAGATAGTTTTCTAGCTCACCTTAATGTCAGTGTGATGAAGGAGCCTGCTCATTGTTGTATTCATAGAGCTGGGCTGTATTAGGCTCAGTCGGTTTCTGTCCTTTGCCAAAACCGGATTTTTTTAAAGCAAAAGATCATCTTCCTTCATTTGCCCCACTTCAGAATGAAATACACCATCTTAGCCATATTTTTGCTGTGGATGACCAGGATTGATTTTTATGTCCAATTAGTTCTGTCCATTTTTTGGTATTATCTAGAGGGAGCAGGAATGGTAGAAAACATGTTTTCCTCCCCCCATTAAAGTTTCAGCTGATACATCAACTTCTTCCATTTTTCTAGGGTGGATTGCATTAATTATCAAGAGAACTTTCCTGTCTTACTGATAGGGATTGGTCTTTCATAAAGTTGTATCCCATGAAGTTTGTGTCAATGCTGCCTTGTGGACCTGTCTAACTCATTTGTCTTTGGCAGATTTGATGAAAGCTGCATTTTGGCTCTGTCAGGCTACTTTCACCTCCTGTAACCTTTGCTTATTAGCTCCATCAAAGCAAAGGTATTTTCTTATTTGGGCCCAATTGTTGTTGGTTAAGAAATCTCTTCCTCATCTGCAAAGGGTGAGTATTTCTTGTGTTTGTTTCTTATTGGCCAATTTTGGGATCATCAGACCATCCACCAAATTGCCAAATTCAGTAACAGGTTGGATATTACCGATGTTAAAAATGTAGTCCTTTTTGGTTGGGAACTAATTTTAATGATGTGAAACTGACCTGTTGCTATTGCTCGATTCCATTCTCCCTCCCTTTACTGATGTCCTCCCAAGTTAGACTGCTCCCTCAAAGTAATGACAAGGGCCAATGTGCATACTTGGGATTCTCCTGCAAGGATGGTCCAGTGTTATGGAAGATTCTGGTTGATCCTATTGGGAGGAAGAAATTTTCTACATTAGGTCAGGTATTTTCCTGCAAGAAAAGTATTGGCTATGCAATAACAACAGGTACTTGTTACACCAATAAAATTACTTTCCCCCCACCCCACATACAAACAAATCGGGTTCAGATCCCATAATGTACATATGCTTTTTTTTAAAAAATTTGCTTATGTTACCATAATATTTACAGAGAACACAGCAGAGCAGAATCAATAAACTGCTCACATTATCAGGTGGTATACAGTAAGAACTCTGCTGTTTCAGTATGTTGTATATATTGGTAGGCATGGTAGCCAACATGTTTCAGCATAAAATATCAAGATAATTTGCTTGCTCATTGTAAATAATGTATATATTTCATCTCATGGATGAAAAGCTTGATTTTGTACCCATTCGATGAAATATATCCATTATTCACTTGTTTCAAAGCAAATATCCTCTCTGTATTTCGAGTATATTTAGTATCTTAAAGGTGGCACTCACCAGTTATTATGTACTTTTCAGAGA
>QKMX01000186.1:0-10944 GCA_003401595.1 Venustaconcha ellipsiformis
CATACATACATACATACATACATACATACATTATATTAAAGTACATACGTAAATGTTTATCTCAGTATTGCAGGTTATGGATGCATAATAAGCAATGTAATCTTAATGATGTCCATTAGTATTTTATTTTAATAAAAGTAAAGAAAAAGAGGAATGGAATGGAAAGAAAAGGAAACAAAAGGATAGACAGAAAAAAGAAAGCACGACAATAAAGAAATATAACCAAAAACATCATAAATACATACAATCCAAAAGAAAACAGAGAACGAGTATTCTAAGGCAATATGGGGTAGCGAAAGGTAAAGACAGCATGGAACCAATGTGGGGATTTATGGGATTAAAAAATCATGGGCTGCTATTGGAATGTGTGTAATTAATATTACTATGACACTATGGGAATAGCATTACTGCGCAACTATAGGGATATATGGGAATTGAATCTGACTGGATAATATGGGGATGAATGAAACTGTTACCGTAGCAGTCCCGGGTCTGTATGGGACGCTAAATGAATTTTGCTTGGTTAGGCTACTACATCGTCCCAAAGAATTTATTTTCATTTTAAAAACTTAAATAACAATTGAAATAAAAGGGGCTGGGCAATGAGTTCCATCACTTTTCTTGTATAGAGCCTAACCCCCGTTGTTATAGACAAAGACCTGTTTTGACTGACCAACACTATATTGACTAACAAATACCAGTTTTGACTGAACACTACTTATTATAATTTGCCAACAACTGTTCAAACTGGACAACATCTAATTACACTTACCAAGGTCTATTGTGACTTACAAACATCTGTTCGGACTCATCAACTGCTAGTTTGACTAAAACAACTATTATGATTGAACCATGGTTATCGTGACTAACAAACACCTATTCTCATTGACCACAACCTATTCGGAACTATCAATAGTGATTGACCAATGCATATCGCGACATACGACCGCCTATTTTGATAGATCATTACTAACTGGACTAAACGATGTCCATTGCTACTTATTTAAACCTATTGTAACAAGCCAACATATATTCAAACTGTCCAACACCCATTTGACTGAATAATACCAAATTTGTAACTGACCGAAACCTAATCTGACTGACCAATATTTATTGTGACCGACCAGTATCTATTATCATTAAAAGCACCTATTTTGAATGACCAACATATATTGACAAAAGCCTATTATGACTGAACAATGCCAACGCAAACCAAAACGAAAATCTTCTCTGACTGACCAATATCTATTTTGACTGACCAACACCTATTATCACAGACCAACATCTATTGTGACTGATCAAACAATATTCTAACCAATACAGGCTCTGATAAAACAATACTTATTTTAACTTACAAACACATATTCTGACTGACCAAAAACAGGTTTCGTTTACTTTAATATCGTATGATGAGCTGCACTTACAGTCTTCTTTTCTAAGACAGCAAAGCTAAATCGTGTTGATGATGTACATTGTACATTAAGTGTCTCTAATTGTAAAGTGAACAAATAATTTATCTGTGGCTTGATAAAGGAATGGAAGTTTAATATTGTAGGCGCAATGGCTGTTTTATATATTAATGAATGTAATAGTGAAGAAAGGAAATGGAATGAGTCCGGAAGTAACAAAACAGAGGGAAGTTAAATAGTGCGGTCCCTGAAACATGCTCTTGGGGAAAATTGCTCTTACAAACCAAGAAGTTGCACTGAGCAATGTAACAGTTTCCTCCCGGTCTCTATATAGCGAGAGAAAAGAACTGTCGAATAAGACTACATTATGATTTTATTATCTATCCGTAATCATCACCACCATTACCACGACCTAGGGAATCAAGATCATCGAAGGTCATACGATATAATGGAGAATATATGTTGTTCGAATTTGTCTCGATGTAAACTTGCTCGGAGATTGGATATGATCCTCTGTGCTGCATACATACACATTTTGTGCTGAAGATCGTCTTAGTAGTGCATTTGCTGCGTAACACTAGTCGATCATCTCAGTTACTCTTGCTGGTCTGCTAAATTCGATTAATATGGGAGATTTTAAACTATCATAGGTGATTGAAAGTTGCAAACGATCTCGATTTTTTGCTTGACAATCCCATTTCAAGCCTAACAACATATCAAACAAGTCAATTATAAACGCGGCCATTTTCTGTGGGGGGCATATCATAATTAAAATTTTTGAATCTGACAAAGTAAGACCAAGCAACTCAGCAACGAAAATCAGGAAGGTCGACGAACAGGAAACATTTTTTGTACCTAAATCTATGTTGTGTAGTTCGAAATATTCCCTAAGTCAGGTTATTCAGAGGTTGGATATGAAAATAAGCTTTTACTGTTACAGTATAACCTTCGCTCTTTCTTTATCTTCATGATGACACTCGATCTAGTACTGAAGTAAGGGAGTTACACTGTTTAGTATAACTTGTAATGTTTTGAAAATGCAGATTTGCTTTGCAGAATGAGTGTTATTGATCGTTAGGGATCGTCCTATTGCCTTTCTCTCCCATCTATTAGTTCAAGGATCCAATCGTATTTACCTTTCGACACTAATTCATTTTTTCGTCCAGTCTTTGACTCGCTTATAAAAACATGAATTGGGTTGGGAATACTAACTTTTCCTTTTTTCAAAGCTACAGATAGTGCTATTTCGTTTCTGTACAGATTCAGGCACACATTATACAATGTTCAACAGCAATATACTTTGTCTTTGCTTGTTTTAGCAAATGAAAAATATAACTGAATCTTCATTCAATACAAAAAGAACATGAAACCTCAAACGGAATTTAGAAACTTGTGATCTTGTTTCTAGCAAAGTGATTATTATTTTCTTGACATCATTTTGGATCGAACTACACTTCTAGCTTCAATACACCGGATTTCAAAAATAAAATTATTTGCTCGTCCTTACCTTCGTCATTGCCATCGTTGACCTTTGATTATCTGTTTGTTTGTTCGTTTAAATGGTTGCATCAGTTGAAGATGAAGATGTTAATTCATGGTCACTTATAAATTTAATCGAACGAGAATTAAATTTCAGAGAATAAAGGCTTGCACTTTATATTTACAATATCGCCCAAACTATAAACTTTTCCTCTTGCTGATCTGAGAAAGTGAGTATCATAGTGAAAATGTTTGAATACTAGACACATCATGGCAAATTCAAAAATGAATGGGTCATAACCGATCTCTGCCTTAAGTCTGACATTGTCGTTCAAATCAGTCCAACACAAGTCAGTGAGAAACGCAGCCAATTCCTTTGCAATAACTTTGGAATTAAAATCTTTGAATCCGACGGTGTAAGTGCATGCTATCGTTTAATTTTTTTCCAAAGTCAGTTCGCTTGCTGATTGAATATGGAAATAAAATCATCGAGTGATTCAGTGTGACTTTCACACATGGACGACATTGCCTCCTTTGGTGTTGGTGTCGATAAGTGTCGTAATGTGCATGCATCAATTATATCATCGCAAAAATCGTTAAGATGCAATTGTACTAGCATCTGTCTCGCCGTGTTACGCGACACTGAATGTTGTCATCGTACTTTCACTTCTGGCTTCTCAATATAGGTTTGTTTTTGTATTTTGTGATAGTTTCATGATGAGATTCACTGGTAGTATACTGTCACTACGATTTTCACTGGCAGTATACTGTCACTAATATTTTCACTGGCAGTATACTGTCACTAAGATTTTCACTGGCAGTATAACATCACTAAGATTTTCAACGAATCAAGATGGATGAGCGGCAAAAGAACAAAATCTATGGTGAGATATTTCATGAAAGTGATTCGACCATTCATGACATTTAACCAAACAATTGCGGAGATACAAAACCTGTCCCAGGACTAGAGTGAAGATACCTATTACGTATGTGAGTATAAATGGAACTGGGCCCAATAGTATCCACCATTCCAAAGAAATGTAAACACCCATCCGAAGAACTGTAACAAGAGCGAAGATAAATGTTTTGTGTTCACATTCCAAGCCATTATTCCTCAAACCGTCAAAAGGAAATTAGCAAAAGATGAAAGGAAGAGAACGAAGAGAAAGATAAGAAAGAATCCACTGCATAAAAAAAATCAATCGTAGACGCTAACAAGACATCATCAGAAACAAATTTAAAAAAAACTTTTGTTAAATATGGTGCTTGAAATTTATTACCATTCCTATTTCTCGAGAATACACTAAAATTACGTCATAGCCGAAGAGTTTTTGTTTATTTATTATTCCCTTTTACCTTCTTATATCATGTTAGCTAGTAATTCCCCATTCAGTATAAAATCTCACGACACCTTAGGTCAAAATAAGAATTTGTAAGTACAGGCACTCGATTCTATCAGTAAAAAGGAGTAAACTTATGGTAACACCCCATTTTCAGTAGTGGTCATAGCGATGTGTGAAGGGTTCGCACCGAGTCAGAAAGCGTGTGGGGAGGAGGTTTTGAGTTTGTTTAAAACATTATAATTAAAGCAAATTATTTGAAACTAGATTTGTATTTTTTCTATGAGCATTTCAGAGAATTTCTTCAGTGATACATAAATTTTTTGGGCCCATTGTCTTCATTTCGTACCGGGCCCTCACAGCCCTAAACCGCCGCTGCTCCTTTACTTCCAATTAAAACAAGATAATTCACTCTTGCGGTTCGAAATCAGACCCTCGATGACTCAGTGCTAATTGCCTTATACTATATGCGCATATAGTAACTCATAACTTACGCTATCGTAAAGTAGATAATCCAATTATTCCCCTATGCACGACTTATCTGTCTTCTCTACTTTAACACTTGTCTGTAGGACAAAAACGAAAAAAAAAAGTATGATGCTTACGCGTTTCCTGAAGTTAAAAGAAACAATTTATTCTATTTGCATTCCCATCCCAAAAAAAACGCTTTCCAATAATGTTACAACTCAGACTGGTTTGTAAGTGTGATTCGTTTAAGCCGTGAAATGAATTTGCTTTTGAAACTTAAATGGATGAAGATATGGGTCCATGGCTCATGGCTCCTTATTTACCGACCATATACATGTAAAAAAAACCTCGGGATCAACGATTTGATTTTCATATTGTTACAGTCTTTTCTGGCATCCTTTTTTAATATGCAATTTTGATTTTCTTACATACGGACATTTTTTAATCTGCATTTTATTTTATTTTTGTAGTTTTTTTTCTGGAAGAAAAAGTGCTTCATTTTTCATCTTCATACGAGAAAAGTCGAGTATAATGTAAGAGTTGTGGGCCATTTACTACGCTTGATGTGAAAAGTCGAATATAATGTGAGAGTGGTGGGCCATGTACGCTTGATGTGAAAAAAACAGTGTGCTTGATAATGTTTGTAAAATATTTAAGCGAGATCAGTGCTGGCTATTACAGTAAAATGGTGTACTAGGTACGGTGTTATAAAGTAAAGAGTTGAGACGATACTTTTTTTTTTAAAAATAATGATATTCTTCAAGGATAATTATTTTTAGCTTGAACAATAACATCAGGCCGTGGAAAATATTTATGATAAATTTAATCTTCATAACCTGGGTTTCTGTGTGAAAATGACCCATATCGATCAATTATTTGACATTTGGATTAGTTATTGATATTAACAATTATAAAATAAAGGCCATATGTTTTTATAATTAGTGCAGTCATCTTATTCTTTCTAACCTGGTTTTGAGATTAAAAATAATAATAAAAATTTTCTAATGATTAAATTTTCTACGTATCCTCAAAATTAATTTGCATGTCTACGGTACTTATCAATAAGTCTTCATTTAAACCAGCCATTCTAGTCAAGTGAAACTGTTACTGAAATGTTTTAATAACATGTAGATATAGTATTTCCTCTGAAGAGAATAACTCCATACAACTGAGAGCCAACTATATGTTTTCGCATTTTAAGTCACATCGATTAACTCAACTTGCTTCTTTACAGAAACATATTCTGCCCAAACCCTATCGGCCGAAATTTTTCATATGTTGCAAGGGTAGTTCAATGAGTGTTTATCTAATAAAAAATACCCCATCAATTTAACATCAGACAACGTCAGACAAGCGTCCAATACTATAAGAAAGCTGTTGTTTATTTTTCTTTAATGGATTTTAAATTACCCAAACTTTGAGTTCTAGATACGCATTCATTGTTTAAAACTCCGCATAAATACGT
The DNA here is from genome assembly GCA_003401595.1 of Venustaconcha ellipsiformis. Classification (NCBI taxonomy): domain Eukaryota; kingdom Metazoa; phylum Mollusca; class Bivalvia; order Unionida; family Unionidae; genus Venustaconcha; species Venustaconcha ellipsiformis. The sequence goes on from QKMX01000186.1 coordinate 6,162, forward strand.
CACACAAATACGTAAGCATCGAAAGTGCATATGTTCTATTTATACTGCTTTAGTAAACCCACATTAACATGCCAAACTGCACTGAAAATTTGGCAAACATTTCTAGTCTTACATCAACGTCATGGAGCAACTTAAAAAGCAATTAATCATGCATATTGTAATTATAACCGCTTAATGCGAGTCACGTCAATTCGTAACTCCTATTTCTCACCGAATCTGCACAGTTTGAATAAATGGCCACACTCCTTAAGTGACCTGCTGACTTCCATCTACAAAATAAAGTACCGCTTACAAAACCCGCATGTAAAGTTACTGTCCTTTTGGGATCAATTTAAAATATATTCATGGACCAATTGTCGTTGAATAATGGTCCTTTTTGCACATATTATTAACAAAAATAGATATGTTAATCCACAGCGTATCATCTCTTTTCTTACAATTTCCTCATTATCTTTTTTCTTACAACTCTTTTTATTATCTCTTTCTTCCATACCTTGGTTTTGACTAAAGATGCGTCTTCCTTGCGCACCTATTTAAAACGAAAAAAGAAATCGATTCTCTTCAAGGTTACTGCAGTGGTCCTACAATTCAGTAATTATTTAATTAAATGACTTTGTTGCCCACCACAACCCTCTACAAATTCCTTTCATATGATGTATTATTTAATTTATATGAGTTGTGCTCAGGAAATCAACGGTGCATACATTTCTAAACATTATCGTCTCTCCTAACCTGACCTTTATTAGAATATATATTGATAAATTTTTTGTATTTTAACAGACACTGGTGATTCATTTCTTTGTTGTGGATGAGTTGCATGTTTGTAGATAGTTAATAAGTAAAATTCAATGGTCTTTTTCAGGACGATAAGAAAAAGAATCCCATCAATTATTTTGTACAAACTAATTTAATCGATAGGTGACAGTGATTCAGTAAATTGAATGTTGAGGCAGAAGTTTGTACGTCATGCATTCATTTATTCGTTTAAATGCAAATTTCATCGTTTTCATCACTGGTTTCAAATCTGGTTAATTCTCTCATAAGAACTGGAAGTAATCGCTCTAACTAAAAGGAATTCAGCGGAATAAAATAATTATAAAGACTGACGGTAAAGAAAAGTAGGTGTGATGACTTCAAAATTTATGTACATTTTGCAAAATTAACTTTTAAGGTTCACATCTTTAAATGAAAATGAACAGTGATATAAACTCCTACTGACTTCATGTTCCAATTAGATCATATTTTTAATGTCCAACATTTTGACATTATCCTTAGCGTGGTTAAAGATTGCAAAATCTATACACTTCTGTGACCTGAGAGTATATAAAAATAAGTGTAATGTAAACCTTGAAATGTGTTTTTTTTTTAATTGAAATTTCACCTTATGGAATACAATATCTATCCCATCAAAATGTATGTGTATTTGAAAGTCTTTTTGAATGAGATTGTCGTTACACTAGAATCATGTGATTTCAATAAATTTAAATGATAGTAATGATAATGAACACGTGATCACATCAGCCGTGTTTTTATCGACGCCTTGCACGGAGATCAAACACATATTACATAACGGTTTAATGAACGTGAAAAATGCATAAAGTAAGATCAAACTGATTTCAGACTGGGAACGGTGAGGAAAGGAAATTGTTAAAAATGTTCATGGTAAAATGAAAGTAGGTCCTTTGAAATGTGTTATGCCTAAGTAAGAGTAGTGAGTCTAATGCTTCGAACTTTGGTGAGTTTTGCACGTATCTTACATACACAAATCCAATAAGTTGTAAAGAGATAGAAAAATAATTCCAAAGAATTAAAAGTTCCTATATATGGGAAACACAATGACACGGAAAATAATTGATTGAAGATAAACAAGAAAAAAAAGAAGTTAAAAACATAAAGGAATGAAAGAAAGCAATATAGATAAGACAGTAGTGTAGGTAAGATAGGTTTATATTATGATTCATAAAATTTTAGAGTGTACACGAGTACAAATTAAATGGCATGTTGGCGAGTTAAAAGCCATTGTCTGAATACAGTGACCCTTTACAAGTTATTCTTGCTGCACCAGAATGTACGATGGAGACCGCGGTCACGGTTTACGAAGGAGACATTCAAAGAAAGCTACGAGAAGAAGATGTGTTGCTCTTAACCACATTACACTGTGCTTCCAAATGACAGAAATAGTTTTTAGGTTTCAAATACAATTTAGGTCAAGCAAGTAAACGCAAAAGGTGAAAATGTATACAGTAATGTCAATCTCCTAATTATTTGTCCTTTTTATAAAGTGGAAGAAATTCATCTGTGATTGCTATTACTTTCAATTACTGTGTACTAAAATTACATCCACATTACTGTCATCTATATCTGTTTTAGCTTATAGTGTTACGGTACTCATGCATGGATTTGGCTTCGTTCATATCAACAAATTGCACTCAGAGGATTTTGACCTGTACAAAGAAAACATGGCCATATGCAGAAATGCCATCTGATATACTAGAATAACGCCATGAATATATACCATTTGACCAATAAATTGGAAACTATGATATTTCTGATACAGAAGCACAACTTTGGATTCGTTTAAATTCATGTTTGCATCTTGGCAGTCTAATGGTTCAGAGCTGGTACCATCAGTGGTTTGCAGCAGGTATCTTTTTATCTGAAAACTATTGAAAAATAACACTTGTGTTATTATCATGTACCTGGTATACATTTCAACCTTGTACAATGGAGAAAAAAAATCGAGAAATAAGAAACCCCAAAAGTTTATTAGAGCTAAACTTGAAAGGCCAGACTGCACAATTAGGTGAGTGTGTCAAAGCAATCGCAAAAGAAATAAATATTGCAGCAATTGATGCTCTATAACCCGTCTCATCCTATTAAGATAATGACTATTTTGTGAAAGCCCCATTATGCAATCGCATACGTTTGCACTCCTTACGATAAAGTGAATAATGCAGTCATAGTTGTACTATCCCTTCTCATGTTCAGTAGATAATAATTACATTATACAATGTACGTAACATTCGTTACACTTGAATGTAAAAAATGAATAAATACAATAATAAAACGAATGTGAATATGGCAGTGATAGATACTGTCCTGAATAATAATAATCATTGTTGTTTTGTTGTTTGTTTTGTGTGTGTGTGTTTTTAACACTATTGGTTATGTTATGCCAATGAAATGTGATCGAAGTGCCTTTATCAAGATCTCACTGAGGGAGTGAAGTGCCTTTCTCAGCGGTAGGCCAAGACGACATACTCTGGATGGTTAGGGCGAGTATCGAACTGAGCTACCGCGGCTCGCCTAGTAAGCCACACAGCACAATGATACGTAATGTTTTAATTTCAAATTCACGGATCACATCAACTTTTTATAAATCAAAGTGGAAACGTTTAAAACTGATTGCGTCTGGAATGGTTTTTTTTTTTTTACAGAAGTTGCCTATCGTATAGAAATGTCTCAGTTAAAAGATTGTCATCAAGAAGTTATTCATCAAAAGTGTTTTTGAAGTCTATCTCAGCTAAAACTACAGTCCATCAGTTATTATGTATTGTAGAAACGCACGTGGAACTACATCGTGCTGACACTGCTCTGTCGTAAAGTTGGTTATCATGATCTAAAAATGGTCCAAGTGTCACACCTTATATTTCTAAAGGCAAATTATTTGCTAAAAACTTTACACCTATACTAATGAATAATAAGTTTACATTGGTCGCAATTCCTTTTGCATACGGCGATTTTGAAGTGTGACTGATTTGTTTGTTTTTTTTTTTTGTTTTTGTTTGTTTCTCTTTTTTCTCAGTGGGCTTTAAATGTCCACAGTTTATATCAATTAGAAAGTAATGGTTCCTAACCAACCAAACTTTATTGGTTTGTTTTGGTGAAGCTATCGTGGTATATCATCGTGTTTAAAGTATGTAAGCATTGTAAAGCTGTGGCACTATGCCAATAAACACAAACCCAATAAACATTTCATCAGTCCAGGTGCTAGGATGCAGCGATTCCCTCCATTGTAATTTAGCATCGTATACTATCGCATTTAGGTTCAGCTGAAACCGGAACAACTGTGGTTAGTGTAGATTTAGGTCTACTGTTACATGTCACACAAAGGATTCTTGATGTGACTTTCATTTGTTTTAAGAAACCAATCGATAAATAAATGACAGCCACTTTTTAAGAAAATATCAAACACAGCTGGTTTCTTCAATTGTGGGCGGCTCTCATTAGCTGGTGTTAAAGCTAACATTTGGGAAGTTTGATGCACACAGAGGAGGCTAACAGTCTGCTTGCATATTGTCGTAAGCGAAATCGGATATACCTCTGACCTTCAGTCACATGCGTTAACAGTTCAAAATAAGAACCCGTTTATGAATGGTTACTGATAAACATCGGACCTTTTCCCAGGATACCAACCGTGATAAGATTTGTTAAATATGTTGGTTGATCCTGTATGGGTCAAAATGTTCATATTTGTTCAGAAGGTTATTATATCTGCTGAAAGGAATGATTCTATTATTTGAGGCTTGGGCAATTTTAGGGACATGATTCTCTCAACAAGTTCGAGATAAGTATGCGAAGGGTTATGTATTTGCATGGAGTCATATAATTCCACAGAACATCTGAGATGAATGGATGAATGTGGAAGACCAACTTATCAACTCTGTTTAAACACTCGTAGAGATTTCCCCATTTGCTTTTTAAAATTAGATGGAATTGACCCTCATCAAGGTAGGTTCAGTTTGACTCCAGTCTATTGATCAAACCAGACAAGACGTGTCAC
>QKMX01000207.1:0-12494 GCA_003401595.1 Venustaconcha ellipsiformis
AAATGGCGTTAAACCCCACAACAACCAACCAACCAACCCAAGCTTTATCTGATTCGATGCTAAAAATAAGTAGACTATAAATTCCAAAGGTCACAATAATATGTACATTATTGGTATCTGTCAGATCTTCGTTTATGCCAGTAGAGAACAGATTTGAATCAGATTGCTGATAACCACATGCATGCTGCATGAATACTAATAGTCTGGCCTACAAAGAAGGCACTTTCTGATGAGTGCACTTGGAAATAAGCCTAAATTTGTTTATTCATTTTAAAAAATTCCACCTCAACAATAGGCTACGCTCAGCATATTAAGTGTATTGGCCGAGTGCAAGAGATGGATTAGATCAGTGGACTGCATGATTTTCATGCGAGATCTTAGCTGTAGTGTCAGATCACAGTAAATACTGATGTATGAGCTGTGGTTTTATTTTCACTTCAAGATTACTCCAAGCCTATGACTTTTGATCCAGTAAAATTTGAGATGGACATTGATAATAGCATATGAAGCAGATTGTAACAGAGATGATTTTGAAATAAATAATCTCTGGTTTATATCAACTAATTTAATTAGTTTGATATCACTAAAAAGAATATTCTTTTATTGTTTCATGTCAGTTAGTCTCATTGACAGTATGTAGATAAGTTTGTGGTTAAATGGCAGAATAAGATAAACCTGGCTTTATATTGCTTGTAGAAGTTAAGTTTCAAAAATTAGGAAAAAAATAGGAACAAAAATCATCTTTAGTTGGAAAATGTACCCTTTTTGTCAACATCAGTTTATCATTGTTTACAATGGCAGCTGGAGAACAAAAGGAAACTATTCTGGTTGTAATCTTCATATGAGAGACTTCAAATGTTGGTCACTTGATGTTAATTTCATGCAGTAAAAATATTGTAACATTAAAATTATGATATCAGTTGGGTACTGACATGAAGGTAATCTAATAATTAAGAAGAAAAACCTAAAGCTTCTGTGAGAATACAAGCTGCAAGATGTTTTCTGGAAACTGGTACAAGTAATCAGGGTATGGCACACGAAGATTTAAGAAATGCTTGCTTGTGCAGAAGACACTAATTGTCACATGAGAATTATGTAAGGTGATCTACCCCACCTGTCTTTCAAGTATTTTACTAAATGCAAAAGGGTATTAAATATGATGGATTAGGTGTAAGTTGTTTAATTGTTTTGTTACCAACAAAATCAGAATTTTATTAAGTTTGGAACAGAATCCATGTCGCTGTGATCTTTTTTTTGTACAAATTCTTGTTTATTTTGACAATGAATAAAATGGAACAGCATTTCTGTAGCAGTTTTCTAGTAAGCTTTATGAACCAGTGCAGCATCTTTTTTAACTGCTTCTAAATGGAAGATTTTGGCTTAGATTGGGAGGGTAGGGAAGGTGACTATTAGGTTGTCAGATACGTAGAGAAAAAAGTTGAGGGAATGTCATAGTCTGGTTAGATATGGGATGTCAATACTTACTGCAGGTAACTGTTTAGAAATTGCCATTTACAGAAAAATGGATTTTGTCATCTTAGATTGGATTTTAATTGTTAAGATTTATTCAATAAACAATTAGCAGCAGGAGCATAACAGTAAGTAACATAACCTATGGCAGTGTAAGATACTTTGGAACACAAATTAAAAGTACATTGACTGCTTGGAAAACCCTTGACATTTTATAGAAAAAAACTTACAGTATCAATCCCTGATAAATTTTACCAAAAGTTTTAATGGAGCATAATGTTTCAGCACCTTAACAGCACCTCTTCTCACCTAAATAGGAGAATGAAATTGTGATGAGATTTGAACATTATACTTGGCAAAGCAACACAAGTTAGTTAATACAAGTATATTTTATCTGTAAAGTATGGTCAGGCTTATCCTGGAATGGTTTTAATGCCTGAAATGGAGACTTTATTGAAGTTCTTGGCAAGTAAAACTTCATTATTTTTTTTTCTTTTCTTACTTTGCTGCATTTTTCACTCCACTTAGGGTTGTCTGTTGAAAGAAATTTCCTGCCTTGTTCATATATGTAGTACAAAAAGGCAACATTACAGAAACATCGAACATTTGGAGGAAATTAATCTGTAGGAATTAGTGTTCATTTCCAGAATAGAAATGTCAAGACCAAATAGTAATATGATGCTTTTTGTATTTTTTTCCACAGGTCGCTATTAGATGTATTGCATGTGAGAACAAAGCCCATACGATGAACAAAAGATTTATTCATGCGTTTTCATGTAGACTTTAAGAATTTTGTCTATATCACTTTGTCATTCTCTTGAAACAATTTTTAACTGGTTTTATCACGTGTTTGCCTTGAAATTTGTTTTATGAAATGCCATAAATGGGTACATGCCTGGCAGTTGAATGTTGATATGTTAAAAGTTCATGAATAAACTCTTATTAGTATACAAATTGAAAAGGAGATTTCATTTTTAATGCAGTTTGCATTATAGTGTAAGTGATTATTTTTAATGCTGTTTGCATTATATTATCAGTGACTGTTCAGAATGTACATGTCTTTTTGTAGCTAAATGCAGTTATTGAAGTGTTAAAAAGTTCATATTTTCACAGGCAAGTGATATGTGTATTTTGATTTTACAAAAGGATTTTTTGATGTGTACAATTCAAAAAGTCGATCTTGAACAGTTGTGTCATAGGTTTATGATTTGTTGTGAAGAAGAATCAGGCTGGTTTCAACTTTTGATCACAAGATTTGGCATACATGTAGGTAGACTTCATTTTATCTTCATGTACTTTTCCAAAATTGTTGCAAAGATCAAGTTATGTATATATAAATTAAACGTGCAATTTGATAATTGCTTCTTTTTTTTCTCTCAATCAGCCGAAGACCAGAAGACCTAGGTAATGGGCCTGCATCCATCATCTGTTAACATTTGTTTGTTATTACTACTCCTAAATCAGTTGAAGGAATGTAATGAAACTTGACAGTGATATCTTTACGTCTATTTGTCTGTACTGTATAAGGTGCCCCTGGAATATCTGTTATGGCAGCTGTGGTGGCCATCTTGAAAATCTTTTTATTGCTTCAACTGAACATGTTGTCAAATTGATATGGCTTTTTTACTAAAACACTTATGACTTGTAGGTGGCCGTAAATAAGAATGTTGCAGATCTGATGTACAGCATCATCTTGAAAATCTTGTCCAGACTCTTACTGAATGGTTGATGAAATTAAACAGATTTCCATTTGAAGATTATGACTTGTACATAGTCCTAAATGAAAATCATATCTATCTGGCATCCAGTTTGGAAATGTAGAGGGTCCTAAACAGAATAATGTTGATTTGACATCCAAATTTCTCTAAAACAGATAAACATATTGAAAACAAGTTTTCAGTAAAAGAATTTTATTGATAAATTGATAGTCCTGAAGATGGTGCTGAACTGACCTCCAACATGGCAACCATAGTAGTCATCTTAAACATTTTGTTGTTCATACTCCTTTTGGAAAGAATGGCATTAACGTTTGGTCTTTACTTTACTCTTGCACTATGTACTGCACACTCTTACTTATAAGGTCGACTATTACAAGTTTTTATTTTAAATTGGGTATATTCATAGATCCACCTCATTGAGTGATGATAAATTTACATGTTCATTGTAAGGTTGCATAATGTTTATATCATTTATAACTCCAATTAATGGCATTTTAATGAGGGAGAAGTGTCATTAGTCATGAAATAAAATCGTGTTGATCCAGTAAACATGTTTACTGAATTATAACCAAGTTTAAAAACGAGAGCCCCTAACCTTGGGATCTAGTTATAGTCACTGCTTACACTTTCATACTTAATTGAGCTTATGAACACAGTTACTTGTACATGCACAAATGAAATTTTGTCAGATGAATTATGTTGGGTTTTTTTTTCAGTAAACAAGCTAATTTGACACCCAAGATTGATTTCTGATAAATTTCTGAGATTGTCAGGTCAAAGCTCTTGATTGTGTTTGGGTATTTTCAATATGTGATGGCTTATAAACAAAATAACATGAGTAAGTGTGAATAGATTTTATCAAACCCAATTTGTAGATATATCAGAAGAATAAAGTTGTCCCTATTTTTACAAATACACCTAATTTTTTACTTAAAAACTACTGGCCTTGTAAAAGGGGTACCTGTTTTAGGAGGGACAAAATCATAAAAATTTATTTTGTGGTGTCTGGTAAGGTAGCCTCTAATTAAAGGGAGGCACTTTTTCTTAACCCCTGTCAGCTGCATGACCACTGTACTTGTATTGAGGCTAGTCATGAACCATCTTGTCCATTGTATGTTTCAGTATCTGAAACAAGTTCATTAATCTTATACCCTTGCAATCAGCATTAGATTGTCCAGCACTTTATTGTGAACAATAATTTGGACATGTGAGAAGTTTTTTTAATCAAATTTGGTGTGTTAGAATATCTGAAAATATATGACATGATTTTATTACTTGGTAATTAAAAAAGGAAAAAGATGAACTTATTGTGAATTCTTGCAGATTTGTATTGGCCAGTAAGCATCAGTCCCTTCGAGGGACCCTGGCCAACAAAAGTGCTGATTCTTCCTTCGTAAACTGTCATTTTCATGTTGAATTATCATTTGGGTGTCAATAGTTTGCTTTAGAAGAATTTTGATGTGCAAAGTGAATAATTTACACTCATGTGAATGTATAAAATTTATATGCAGTTTACCATAATATAAAAAGGGATGTTTATTTAATTGAGAGTATTATAGGTTGTTCAGAATAAGGTCTCAACAAATTTTAACTAATTATACAGTTACTACTACTGAAGAACTTTATGATGATCTGAGACAATTTGCCAGTCACTGTATTATTATCCATGAATATAACAATTATGCTCTGTGACGCACCAGTTATCTGTATGCCAGTGTTTCAGATTGTTTGCTCATATCCTTATATCATTTATAGACTCGCACCATGTTCCAATGTAATTTTGGGATGAAAACTTGGATTATTTTTTAAAAAAATTAAAAAAACTTCATGCTTTTATATAGCTAAGGGTTCAGTCAATCCAGTCACTTGGAGATGTATAGGTTGATGTACATTTTCTGGCATTAACTGCTGAATATACATCCCAGAGTTGGATGATGTAACCAAATAGTTGTTAAAAGTGCCATTATAACAAAACAACCATCCCAAAAGTAATAGACATTACATTTTTTTTTAAATGCATGGGAGAAAAGTACCCTATTATCCATGAGGTAACAGCTGTATGAACATTTAAAAATCAATCAGAATTATACAGGTTCAAGATAATGGACTTCCCTTTTGATGTATGATGAAAACTGTATTACACAGTTACCAAGATATCAACTTTCACTGTATCAGGCAGCTTGCATGGTTGTTTTATGGCAGGTCATTGATCACCAGTGATATATTGAGGTCAACCAGACCGGATTTTTTTATTGTTAAAATTTAATAAATTTTTTTGTTGTATATCATTTATTAAGAGAAAGAAGATATGCAACTGTTTAATTTACCAATCTCAATGCATTCTTAGCTCTGCAATATACCTATGTAAAACATGTCAGTAGTTAATGTCAAGTAATGATCAGTTTTTCTAGCTGTGCCGAAAGCATTGATTTAAAAATGATGTATCTTAAGTCCCCAGCTGATTGAAGATTTATTAATAGCAGTCACTAATAATTGTAAGTAGCAAAATAGATGAAAAATGTGAGATAATAAGGAAAAAGAAATGATTTTATTCAGAATTTGCACAAAAATATTCCAGCTAATTTAAACTTTATTTAGCATATTGCTGCTTGGCAGTTTGAGTGGCAGCCCAACAGCCTTTGTGTAATTGAGATTTATTTACATGGTGCAGAATCTTAACTATGTATGTAAAATCTTGTAAATAGTTTACTAATATTCAAAGTTGGCATGTATTCATTTCACTTGATTTTTTATAAAATGATTTGCAATATAAGATTGAGGTCGTAAATATAAACTGCACAGCTTGTAGATCAGGGGTCTCAAACACGCGGCCTGTGAACTGCATGCAGCCCGCTAAGCTGTATCCTGTGGCCTGCAAGACAATTGGTGTAAGGTGTCCTGAGAGATAGCAAACATGGTGCCACCTATGGGTCATCAAAAATGCCCTCGTGCAACCCACTGTGGTTTGAGTTTGAGATCCCTGTAATAGATTGTAACAAATCTTTGGAGTAGAAAAGGCTATTTCTGTTGTTATCTCTAGCTAAGGATGTACATTACTTATAATCATATCACAGATAAATCGTTTGTTTTGAAGATACAGATTATGAACTTCTGGTAGACACCTTATTGTCCTAATCTAGAAACAAAAGATATTTTTCAAGAAATTTGAAACCTTGGAGCTTATAAAATATGTCACATTTACTTGTTGGTCTGAATTATATGAGCTTGAAAAGACTGAAACATTTTTTCATCATGTAAATACCTATTTCTTCCTCATAAATGATGTTTTGCCTTGTAACAAATCATTTGTTGTTATTGTTTCTAATATTTACTCACAAACAATTGATTACAAGTAATTAAAGAACTTGAGGTTTTTAGTCATTCATAAATAGTGATATCCACAGAAGAGCTAAGCATGGCTTGAATTTTTTTCTCAGGAGAAATTATCCTTTCATTGTGCATTTTCTTTGGACAAAATGTTTTTTAAAGTTTGCACAACAGATATGTTTTATTATGTCAAATAGAAATTTGTTTGAATTCCCCAAACATATAACAAAAATTTGAATGGGATTTAGAAAAGCTGATGAGCCAGGTATCTCTTGTGTGAAGTACATGCTTAGTAATAAATGATTAGTAAAAGGCTTTAAAAGACAATTGACTTGGTTAAAAGAAATAAGTATCAGGATTTGTTTATATTTTATTCCTTTCTGTGTACATTTTAAACCAAACTTGTAAAAGTGGTTTTTGGTGTTTTGGTGTATCGGAAACAATTTCAAAGCTATTTTTCAATTGGACACAATTATAAAACAATGCATCTGAAGTTTTCAATTTAAACTTGACGTCATGCAGCAGATTGTTTGAATAAACTTGATCTTTAGTGTTACGCTCTTAAGAACACTGCATAGTAATCATTTCAAGTAACAACTAGACTATTTATTCATCTGTTAGGTTTTTATAAGTGGTGTTGATGATTAAAGACATGTACAATGTTTCCAGTAAAATAATTGTACAGTATCTAACATTGCATAAGTGCTATTTTTAACAGCTATTACATTTGAACTAATTAAAGGCCATTGCCATACATTTTCAAACATGTCAATATTGAAATAATTTCTCTGGTTTAAATTTTATTGAAAAGCTTGGATGTATCATCAAATATTTCATGAATCATTTCTCCATATTTTTGTTGTTATGTCATTATTTTTTTTTCAGTTCACATGTCTGTAAGGTCACGCGAGTTTATGGTATGGTATGGCGCTGTGACTGTCTTGTGTCATCTGTCCTCTCTTTAATGAATTTGATAATCAGCAATCTCTGCATAGTCATGAAGTAATAATATATCTGGTTGACAGAGCTTCACTACTATTGAGACAAAGTTCCAGTTGATTGGATTTTTGATCCTGCTTGTATAGTAAGCTAATATCATTATGGTTATAAGTGGGTTAGGTAATAAGTCGAGTCTGCACAAATTGATGAGGTGTTGTGCATCTGATTGACAGCATATTACCTTCCTAAAAAGTATGTTTCAGTTTCACAAAACTTGGGAAATATTGTTTAATGAAATCGTCAATTTTTTAAAGTGCAGTATTTTCAAGTTAACATAGGCTCGACTTGGAATTCTACATAAGCCTGCTGGCTGAAATACATTATTTAAACAAGGTGAGTGATATCAAGCCCACTTTGGTCTCATGTTTAAAGTAGCTAAAATGAAAAGACCTGTCTGTAAAGGACACTCAAGGGACCAGAGTCTCATTCTTAGTGGACAGGTGTCTTTCACATGAAGAGATTAAGCATCTTAATGAAAAGAAGAAAGATTCCTACATGATGTCTTACCTGGGCAGTTGCAGTTTATTGAATAGTGTCCAATAAAGCCATTCATCCACAACATCATCATTAATGTTGTAATCATTGATTTCTTCTCTTTTGTTAATTTTGTAGCCTTATGTTCAATTTTGTCTTGTGAATAAACATTATGCATACTAATGTTGTATTCTTGCTTTTACAAAAGGTTTTGAAGAAAGAAAAATGAAGTTTGAAGATAGAAAATGAAGTTTGAAGATAGAAAAATGAAGTTTGAAGTTAATTTGAAGAAAGAAAATGTTGAAGAATGAAATATGAAGTGGTTAAGAAGGGGAGAAGAAAGAATTTTAGAAGAAAAATGAATGGTTTAGAAGAAAGGGGGAGAAAAGAGTAGCTTCTTGAATCTTTGGAAAAAGCATTTTGAGGTAATGAAATGAAGATAGGAAAATCAGCATTAAGGGAAAATGGAAGAAGTGAATTCAGTGAAGTATGAAGATGGAAGAAAGAATTTAGGGTAATGGTGAAACAAGGAATGGAAGAAGAAATGGGTTGTAGCTGAAGGAAGTTTGGTAGTTTAAAGTTAGAGGGTATGTAGGAAATATATTCATTTTATTCTTGGACAAATTTTGCTCTTGTCAGATTGCATAAAATTATTCTTCTGTTTCTGTGCATTTTACTGAAGACTTAAATCTGAACCTTGGGGAGAGGGAATGCACTGGCCTTTTTGTTGTTGTTGGGATTTGTCCAAATTTCAGCATTTTCTTTGTTTTATTATTTTAGATGTCTTTTTGTTAGAGGTGGCTTAAAAAGCAGATGTGTTGCAGAGCTGTCAACCATCACAATTTTGGCAGAAAAATCACGAATATTATAATTCTCAGTCCACTTAAATTGGGAATAAAATTCTGTTAAGTTTTAGTTGTATTATTAGTAGTGGTGCTGATAACTGCCCCATACTGCTAGTACAATAGTAGAATTAGATCCAATGTGTTAATTTTGCCCTGTATCAAGCCTTTTAACCTATTTTACTGTATAGTTATAAAGAAGTTTTACAAAAACTTCTGAAGAAAATGGGGGCCCAGCTAGATTTTTTAAAAAATGTAGCTTATAGCAACTGTAAATTCTACAACACTCAATAAAGACTGCATTTTAAAAGAATTTGATTAAGATGAGTTTATTATACATGGAGAAGCATTGTTAGAAGTACCCATGAACATTGTGGTGCCTGAAACCAAGGTTGCAAACGGGTGGAATCTCTGAACATATAAGGTTGTTTTATTGAAAATACTTGACATGCCAGTTTATCCAGTTTGGCATTTAAAAAAAAAAATAAAGACTTTTAACAGCAGGCAATGTTGGCTATTTTCGGAATAGACGTGTGTAGGCATTTGTGAGATATTGAAAGGTTATTATATATCGTTCTTAATGGATATTTGGTATGCAGGTTTTTTTCACCATTTTCAGAATTCACTAATTTTTATCTCTTATCACTAAATGCAAGTCTTTAGGGTTGACAGCACTGGTAAAATTATAGAATAGCCCTAAAAATCCAAATTAATAATATAGCAGTAAAATTTAAAGTTTTCTTTTTTTAAGATTTAATAATAATGCATGGAATTTACAAGAAGTCTACCAGCATTTAGCAAGTACTAATTACCATTGATGGCTTAAAGTGGTTTTTAATAGAAGGAAAACCAGATACTGGCAGGAGATCCCAAGCCTTGAAACGGAAATCCTTTATCTTCAGATACAGGTTTGACTAACACTTTCTCGGTTCTCACCATTATGAAACAATAACTGGCATGTGACATTGTAAAGAAAAACAATCAGCAGCCTGTAGACAGCTTTGAAAGAGAATAAAATGTATCGTACCTGCCAAGTTGCCTTTCCCATGATAAAACATGATTTTATCAGTAGTAATCCAATATCATCTATTATAACTTTCTTTCACAGTTCATGGCACTAGCTTTCAATGCAAAAGAAATTCCCTCTAATGTGCAATTGTAGATCTGCAAAGATGATCAGTCTCGTATCTTAGTTACTTCTGTTGTAAAGAACATAGCCCTTCTTTTCCTGAAACTTTAGTTCACTGAGGTTTGGGATTTTGTGGACAGCTGACAGCTATAGAGGTATGAAGAAAGCCATATCTGTTTCTAATGAAGACCTTCATTCCCTGGAGATATCAGTGACCTTTCTCTTTGGATGGAAATATATTGCTCTCATAAGTTAGGAATTGGTATCACTGCCTTGTGTGAGGAAGCCACCAACACCCATGTGCAAGTCTTAATTGTTTACTGGAAGATTAGCACTGTCATCTTGCTAAAATAGGCCTGTGCATAGATTGAGTGGATCTCATTTAACAAAGCTAAGTATCCAGAATATTATTTCAGTTCTCATGTGACTGACTGGTGATTGTCTAGGGACTGGTCACCAGGTTTAGTCTCTTGTCTTCTGGCTGCACACAAGGCTTTGAACACCATCCTAGGAAAATTGGCTGTGCCAACACATCACCCACCCACCTAACACTTTCTTTGTGCCACTGTAAGAAGTATGCACCAGGCTTAGCTCACCTGTCTAAGGAAATATCAGGTCAACCAACCCCACATACAATTCTGTGTTCCTGTTTTAGTCTATCTGGACTTAGGACAATCCTGTCTCAACTCATGAGCTGAGACAGTGTGATGAATTAATCATAATGTTATGTTCTTCAAGGAAGGAGAAAGGAAGGGATAGTCCAGTCTCACCCTTTGAGCAAAATGAATTGTTGTAGACATGGATAAGTTCAGATATAGCCCCCATCTCTTTCCCATCCTGTAAGTCAAGTAAAGGCAGCTGAGGAATGTTGGACTTCGATAAAAGAGAAATCACAAACTTATCTAGAGCTGTGTTCTTACTCCTGGTTTTTCAGACACCAAAATCCTCTGGTGTATAGAGACTTTTGGGGGCCACTTGGCAGTGCTTAAAGAATTAGCACACATTGTCAAGAAAGCAAGAGGTGACCAGGCAGCTTGAAGAAATCACTGGTCAGAGCTGAAGAGGAAACTGATTACCCCATTCAGTCCCCTCTTCAGCTCTGACCCCTGGCTTCTTCAAGCTACAGGATCCATTCTCCTGCTGGGTACCTCAAACCTTAAGTTCAGGTGTGTAAGCATCCCTAGTGAGGATATCAATGGAGACCTAGGCCTGTATGCCCATTTAGTTTCTCAAGGCTGTGGAACTTTAGGTATGCATACTGGCCTCCAACATTGATCTTTTTGCAGCTGCTTTTTCAAGGAAGAATCGCTACCTAGCTATCTTCACCTCCTTAAAGATTCCACTTTGAATTTTAAAAGGTTTTTCTGGAGCAGCTCAAGAATTGGTTTAGAGTGGCTACACTTCTTGCTGAGATATCATTGGCCTCCCAAAATTCGAGGTATCGACATGCACATTCTTCACCTTCATGCCAAGCTCTTATTAAACAATATCCACCAAGATCAGTTTTTTTTTGTGCAAGGTTGATAATGCAAGTTGGGAAATATACTGTTTTTGGGCACAGGCAACTAACTCAGTTCTGATAGCAACATCAATATTTGGCCTGATTTCTATCTTTGGTGGTAAGATTGGCAAATTATGCTTGCATGTTATAAATCTCTCCCAGAAGAAATTTTAACAAAGAAATGATATGTTCTGCACTTCTTGCTCTTTTTATGTTTGTTTTAAAAACATATTTCCATGTTAGTACCCAATATAAAAATCCAGTACAGCAATAACTCCACATTTACATCCAGTGTGACGACAGTGACAAAATAAAATTGGTTGAAGGTCAAGCCTACTAATGGATGCAATTTGCACATAAGCAAATGAAAAAAATTGTGTTGGCTGTTATTATTATTAGTTAACTTTTCTCCTTTAAATATATTGAATAAACCACCACAAATGAGATGTGCAGACATGCTTACCCTTAAGGATTTTGCCGTTAGTCTTACGGAAATTACCCTTAAAGTACAGAAGAAAAAACATGGAAATACAATTGTTTGCAAAACTATCCAGATACTAGCTTGTTATTTGATTCAGATCCAGGTTTCATATTAAATTCAGAATTAAGGGAACCAAACTTTACTGGAATGCCTCAAACACTTTGAACTGCACTTTTTTTTGCGATAGGAAATGTCTGCATGATCAAGCTATTGTTGTTTGTTGGGTTTTGGGCTTGTTTTTTTTTTAATTGGAACCAACAGTAGAGCAGGCAGGACAAAAGCGTCTTAAAACATAGTGTAGAAGAATAAAATGAATTAAAATTGTTCAGGTGCAAAGCAGGAAGGGCAACAGTTATGTTGAATGGACATATGTTGAGAGTATATCACATGGTGGAAAATATTAATGCCATCACTACAGCTTTTTTTAAAAGGATTACATCAGATTGAGTGATATCAAGAAGCCATTAAGCTATGTAGGGTGTTTGAACTGGAGTTTGTGAAACTGTTCTGGAGGTTGTTGGGCTTAACGCCATTTTTCAGCACATGATAGGCT
>QKMX01000326.1:0-10196 GCA_003401595.1 Venustaconcha ellipsiformis
AATTAAAAAAAGAATTTAAAACTAACACACAAGCAATTAATTACATATTCGTTACACTAGTAACTTGCAAATCAGAGAAAATACAGAAAGATATGAAAATATTAGTTACGAATAAAGATTGTATACAATTTTTAATGTTAATATCTTCGATGACTTTTGTTTATTACCCACCTTTGTATATTGAAGTCCAGCAATAGACAAATTCAGGACTTTTATGTAGAATGGTAACATGAAAGGTCTGTTATCTAATTTAACAATGTTTACTATAAAAGTCTTCAAGATTAGAGAAGCCGTTTTATCATCAACTCCTGGTACATAAGATTCTAGATCAATATCACAAAACCTACGCATGCAGGTTTTAGGGTTTTATTTCATTCCTATTGCGTTATTAATGTGTAGCATATTTTTGTATTTTACCTAATTAGAAAATATACCATAATGATTATTTACATCTATAACACTTCCAAAAGCGACGATTTCTTCTGTTACAGATTTAAACATCTATTTGTACAGTATGAAAGTTTGGATATGTCGGACTGTCTTCAGCTTTTCACCCTTCAAAGTATTCCAATGCAGCAGCTTATAATCATTCTCACCCGAGTCGTATTTTTATCAAATGCACGCCTTTCTTCTCAGATCCGTTTAAAAAAGCTGACTTGCCTCTCTTCAGTCCCTCTCGAATCAGTGCGAAGTGTTGTTGTTATTAGATCAGCTTTTGGAGCACTCCCGAAAACGAATGGAATTACGAGCGACTTCGTTGACTGAATTAAGGGGTGGTTCTTCTTAATTATAAATTGAATACTTAAACGTCGTTTAAACCTAAAATCCTAATTATTTCAAAGAAAGATTTATGAGAAACAACTTTTTAATAAATCATTTAGTTACATTGAAAAAAAATGGTGAAAATTATGATAAATGGCAGCATTGGGGCTTTACGATTAGTTAAATAAATGCGAATATAAATCGAAATTAAAAAGTAAGGATATTTATTTGATCAAAATATCTTTGTCGCGATGTGACTAACTAAAATTAATGCCTGACGTTTATCGAAGAACCCAATATCGAAAGTCTAGACTTAATTTTGATTTATGTCGGTGAAATTAAAACCTGGATACAATTTTGCGAATTTTGACATTTTCTCTAATATGGCATAAACCAAATCAAGTAACCTTTTATACTGCATTGCGTTACTCGTGATAAGATTGCACATGAGAACATTATTATGACAAAGACTAGGCGAGGGTTTACCTACTTGAACACCAAGTACAGATTTTCAGTTAATGACGATTTCTCAATCAACAGGGTTCCTATAATGAGAGATAAAGATCTTTTATTAACAAAAACAGCACAAATCACAAACAACACATTTAATCGTAATAATTATAAAATGCGAATTATATTTCTAATCACTCATACGAGAAAAGATTTTAGTCATGTTCTATCTTTTTTTCTTTAATTTTTGTTTGTTACTTTTTTGTTGGTAAAAACATTTAAATGTTTTTAAGGTCTCTCTCACGATGTCACACTACTCTAAATACAGACCAATATTGAAATCATTATATCGACCATGGCAGACCCATCTTTGAAAATCGTAAAAACAGAACCTGTAGGATTAAATCACCATGGTTGGGTAGGTATTGATTGTAATGTGCATTTTACTTAATCACTCAAAAAGTAAATTAAGTCGGAAGAACTTTATGCCAATTTTGAGAGGGGTGAGGTAAAATTCATTCGCTGATAAACATTCAGCCTTAAGCAGTTCATTCTAATTGTCTGCTTTATATGATTGAATCAGCGTTTGCCACCGATAAAACACTTGATCTGAGATGCTTGGACATGTGTGTACAGAGGTGGTCTTGTTCGTGTTATTATTGTGTTGTAAAAAGTTGCTTATAGATAAAGCCGAACGTAATGTACGTTGGAAATTGATTGGCAACCCACGTAGTCAACGGAATTTAAACACGTGGTAAAATTTCCAGATCAGTATCACGTTACAGTTTCTATCCAATGACATTGCAGAAATCAGTTAATAATGATTATAACTGGATCAGCTTCAAGAGAGGTTACGAACTGCAAAAACAGTTATGATGAGTAACAACTACTTGTCGAAATCAGTACAAAAAATTCAAACCTATACAATTTTAAAAATAAATGATAATGATATCAAGTACGTTTAAAAAACCACGGAGACCAAGTAATACAAAATACTATATTAAATCCGCATTTAATTTTGTTTTAAAGGTACTTACATGTGCACAAAAAGATTGTATTGGGACTGGAAAGGATGAGAATATCAGCTGAATACAAATAAAGTATTCCGAATGGCAATACCAAAATCTAACTTCTTGAAATTTTAAACAATGACATACAAGATTTATGACTTGAAAATAAACTGTTCCCTTCTTTGAATATGAATTCGAGTTGAGTCAACGATGGTGCAACCGGGTAGATCTATCGATTACTTCACTTCATTGTTGTAGAAACATGAAGGTACTCGATTGTTTCAGAAACAGTTTATGTCTTCATGCTTGGTTGTTCAGTCAACGACCAGGCCTTTTCCCGAGCTAATGCACTGATTCATTGCTGGCATCGAGTTGCTATTAGTACGTTTAAGTGATTCAAACTGTTGATTTATATTTTACCCTTAAAAATGATACTTCAATGTATGCGGGTGTTGTTAACAGTTTTCATGCAGATGTGCATCGACAAGTGGAACAAAATCACTATCAATTTGGCATCACTGGCCAGCCGAGCCAACACTCCATCAGTAATGTCCACAGCCTCATCACCACGATCAGAATAAATCGCTTCTATGAAATTATAAATGTAATCTTAAACACAAACGCCAAAGATGGTTAAGTACCCGTCCAGATAAACGTCGAGTCATTCAAACTGAATTTTCAGCAACATGGCGGTCCCGATGGCTGCCAAAGCCAGTAGCTATTATAAATTTCTCTCAAGTGTTGATGTTTTTACTGTTACGTACAAATGTGATGGAGTGATTCCGGTTGGACATATTACTGTCTGAATGTTTGCTTAGAAGATATAGTTACTCCGAATTCGTTTAGACTATGCAATTTAGAAGGAAAACCTTATTTTTAAAATCTGTGGAAACGTTTTCAGCATTTTTTCTGTGGCGTTTGTACGGGTGTTACTAACATAGACGAGCCCCTTTCGTACTTACGTGCTTGCGGTAGATACTTTTATCTGGGTTACTAGTAAATTTGGGTGACAAAATAAATATGGTACCTGTAACTTTAATGTTAGCCCAATGGGAAAAATAAGAAAACAGTTCGAAGCATCCCCAGTTCAAGTTTGCAGAGACAAAGGAAATGAAGTTCAAAACCCCAAACCATGTCAAGCAATGGCTAACAATCTAGTGCAACAAAAGACCTAGGGGATTTACTTACGGAAATTGAGGATCTGAGTGGTGCTTATCAAATGCAGAGTGATTTCCAAAGATATTAAACCAACCCTGAAAGGGACTGTTACAAAGGAAGACATGAAATATGTGAGATAAACGAGATAGAATAGGTCGGGTGGTGACAGACATTGTGTATCGACTGTTTGTCAAAATGAAAATATGATAGAAAAGAGAAATGGAGCGAGAAATAATAGGATGACTGAATTGCAAGAAGGATGATTTTTTTAGTGTTTGAAAATGAACAACTGAAAAGCAAAATTATAAATTTTTAAAAACGGAGAATGTGAATTTGAAAAAAGAACTCAAAACCACTGCACATCAGGTAAACGAGGCAATGCAAAAATAGAATCTAAATGAACAATATTCCAGCAAAAAGAATGTAAAAATATTTAACATGGCAGAGACACCAAATGAAAATTTAAGGACCAATCTGGTTCAGTTACAAGGAAGCTACAGGTAAAGACATCAGAGAGACATACTCACCATCCATACATTTCCAGGACTGCAGAAGTACCGAAACCAGAAATTGTGAAATTTCTGAATTTTGAGGTCAAAGTAGCCGTTTAATAGACAAAAGAAAATTTAAAGAAAAACATTCCATAAAAAGACTGTAGATGTAACCCAAATTAACATGGGTCTCATTAAACAGCCTCTTTAAGCATTCAAAGATATAATCTGCCTGGTAATTTAATTTCAAGGTCTATGCCAAGACAAAATAATAGAGAAGACTCAGATTCGTGCTTTTTGATGGCATTGGTGCAATGATTAATTCCAAATCATAGATGACATGCATTATTAAAAGATATCATTATGCCTTTTTTCTTTTCTTCACTTATCGAAATATTCAAAGAACTATGATCTTTGTCACGTATTCCATATCTTGTAATGATTGTCCTGAGGTTTGTATGACTTTTGTGCAAAGAACTTTCGTTATTATTATTATAAATACTATGATATGTCTAAAAGTATGTTAATAAATATAAAAATATGTTGTTTTGAAATAAAGAAATGCACCATTAATTACAAATGTAGTAACAATATATTCAAACATTGCATGCATTATGAAGTTTGTATCGGCCAGCATTCAGGTTGCAGGTTTATTATTTATCTATATTTTTAAACATTTATCTTTCTCATTGTCTCATTCATTTAGCTAATCAAAATGCTTGCTTACGTTTTTGTTCAAGATTCTTATTTATCCTGCTTCTTCATATTTAGAGGGGGGGGAGATAGATCATAATATTGTACAGATCATTTTTCCAACATCTACTCTATGAGCAATGTCTTCATTAGCCAACACAGTCTTTGCAAGATTTGGTGATTTAACTGGTAAATAGCAGTTACCCTGTGGCTGAGAAATATGAGTAGTACTACTAGTATTACAAAGTATTTAAGTGCCCTAATGTCACTCAACCTACTCAGATGTGGTTGGTTTGACTGTTAGTTATAACAGTAACACAGCTCAGCTTTCGGGAGCACCTTATAGAGCCTACATGAAAACAGGTAAGCTGTCATTCGTGTTAAGCATGATAGTGACTGGTTTGGTCGATAATATGTGCGTGAGATCATCGACGCAAACCCATTTCGGAAAGAGACACAATGGCAATGCTTAACTTAATTTGCCATAGCGTGTTAATCAAGACTGGTTAACGTACACACTGCGGTTATCAACGGAGAGGCCTTATGGTTGTCTTACCTGGCAGTCTAAGACATCTATCTGAAGGTATTTTGCGAGTTGTTCAGTGTAGTCGAAGAACTTTTCCTCTCTTTATTCGTTTGCGAAATGATATACGGCCACCAACAACCTTTTATCAAAAACATTCCGGATGTGGTTCCGACTGCTCCTAGCTATTGAAAATGCAGGATCCACAACCGCTAACTACGTTGGAATGGTCGCGATGGATGGCAATATTCTACCAGTCTTTTGCATTTTTGTCACTGCTGACATAGATAACTATAATGTCACATAGATGTTCTTTTGTTCGACTGTATTTAGCTGGTCAATCTGTGTTTGAGTGAACCACACGGGGATAAATCCAGAAAATGTTTTCGAAAAACGTAGCAATGTGACACTGCAATCATTTCGTATTGCGCTCCTTAATTTCGCAAGCTGTTTCGGGCTTAAGCCAAGAATAACTTCGTGATTGGACATTATTTGTAATCAATTTGTTCAATTACAGTAACTACAATTACAGGCTGTCCAATGGAGTGTCAATGACCCTCATTTGACAGCCTGCGCCCTTCAACAACACCATCTCATCATAGTGAATGACATCAATGCATCTGTAACCGTTAGGGAAGTGTAGAACTCAGTTCGGATCACCAGCGAAGGCCTCCGTTACACGTGCATGAAAGTGTCAACATTCGGAGCCCGGTTCATGAATGACAACAGCTTGTAATATGCACATGCAAAATGAATGATTGCGAAATCCAGCAAAAATCTTTGGCAGGTTGTTGATTACTGTTCAATCGCAAAGATAATTCAGACACTCATAGCTGATCATATATCATTTCATTAATAATACGTTGTCCACTGCGCTCCCGAGCTACATGTCTTGGTGCGCTGACACCTTGTTGGGTAATTTTTGTGAAATGATGGAGGTGATGTACCCTCAAAACTCATAAACTCATGTTGTTGTCCTTGAAGCTGTGTAAATCTAATGTTGTAAAATTTGGGAAAAACATTTAATATTCTATAGTATTTAAAGTGCCAAGAGACATTGTGCAGGTCACAGCTTGTTTTGTTGTAAATTGTTCTTGCAAGACATATTTTTTTTATATGCCAGATTAACAGGTTGCTTAAACTGAATTTCTCGTTCTATTCAGAATACACACACATGCTCGGAAATAATACTGCACATTTCTCACATGTGTAACATAATCAAGTTTGGTGCAGGGCTTAGGAATCGGTTTGATACATTCTATATAGGGGTGACCCAACTCCTCCACGGCTTGCTTCTGGTGATAGTTGGTAGTCGTTGTGGAAGAGGTGGACATTTTTTGTTGCTGTTTAATTGTAGCAACATAACTGCTTTGTGTGCACAAAGTAATGAGATTAATCGATTCAAATCCTCCAACAGGCATGGTCTGCCTTATCGTTCATTCATATACGTTATGATTGTCCATGAAATTGACGTAACTGTATGCGCAAGAGTATCGATGTTTCGTCTTGGAAGACTTTCAATAAATAAGCGTTGGTCAATATCGTTGAGCAATTCAAGCAGAACATTTGTTTTTGAATGTAATGCATCCACAGAAAAGAAATAGAATGGGCTGGATCGAGAGTGTACACACTCATGGCAATATAGCGGAATGTTTTTAAATACATCCGCCAACAGCATAAAATCCGTACAAAGGTACAGATCGTAATAGTTACCAAGATTGTGACAAGTAAATGCGGACGAGGCATTGTCTTCGTGCGCGTAGTCGTTGGCGGAAATAACATTGCGATTGGTGGTAAATGAGTATCAGCTAACTTGTCCCAGTCTCTTGTACTAGCATGGGTTAGATTCCTTTTCGAGACGGCAAGACAAACATTTCATTCTCAACAGCACCGCCGTTTTGACGAGTGATTGTAAGACTATCATTGCTATTCGCTGGAAGGTTGCTCGTTAGTTTTTCAAGAATGGAATTTACAAATTGCAACAAATCGATGGATTTAAGCTGGTCGAACCGAAAGTTCATGCATTTGACGCTGTTGTTACTGCTTGTAAAATCAATAGCGGTCATACCCACGCAGATTATGAAGTACTACGAGAATTAGTGTTTTGCTTTGGATAAATTTTCAACTGTAGATTGTATGTGCTGTACGCAGCTCCCCTGTACGCGTCAGTGATGTGACAGTGATCGTGAACTTTGGTGTCAATCCCACTGGAGCTATTACAAATCCAACAATATCTTCACCTGTAAAACACACGTGTCATAGCTGGGTTATTATCAAGTCTGTTGGCGAGGACAGCTGTTATCCAATGGATTTCGCTTTAACTTCGTGCGATTTAATCAGCACTCCATCCGAATCCTTGAATTCTTGCCACGGTATAACATTGGTGACACAGCTGCTTACTCATGATTGGCTTTAGTGTAGCAAACACGCATGGGGCTTGTATAAGAACTTATTTGGTTTTTACTGAACATTAGCAGTGGTGCCAATAAGCGGAAGATTCAAGCATTCGAAGTCGGCGTAGATGATATACCGAACTTTCATCTTACGCTGAACTGCGGTGAATTTTAGAATGGTCTTCCCGGATTCTGGCTTAAATGTGCGCTGCCGCTTTGCACTAATTCCACCACAGTAAACAACATACTCGTCAAATAGATTAGTAAATAATTGCAGGCAAAGTTTGACTGGATATTTTTTACAGTGATGCTTGCTATAATCATAATAATACCGCGACTCTGAAACATTCATGTCGCTCAGTAATAATAGATCAATTTGGATCCGCCCACGTGAATTTTTGTCTCGCATATGTGGTGAATATTCAGGCACGTTAATAGCGATACTGGGGCTGAATTCTCCAAAATGTTTGAGTATGGGTTTAGTAATATACATCGGAAATTCTATATCACTAAAACTGAATTCATTCAGATAAAACCTTCGTCAAATTCATCATTGATAGCACCGGGTTCTTTACGATTCAAATGGACCATCATAATCCAGGGCTTGAGATTTTTAACACATCCTGTTAAAATGACATACAATTAAACGGTATAGTGAAATATATATCAAGACAATTATCTTCAAAACTCCGGAGGCGTGTACACGTTCGGTATAATAGCATTTTATTCTTCATAATAACCGTGACGAACATGTCATAATAACCGCGACGAACATGTAACTGAAACTTGAACAGTTGGCATCATTGATGAATATATTCGACTGCTTCAGTGGAGATAGTAGGTACGATGCGTCGACGTGTTTTTTATTCTCGATTTTACGTTTAATTTCCGCTCACTTTGCTCGTGGAGGTTTTTTTTTATATTTCATTATGCTGCTGTTGCACACAGCTTTATCACTGTCATAAAGTGTTCGACCACGAGTCAAAATAATACAGGTATACTAGCTTTTGTGCCTCTTGGTAGTTGCATAATACACTAGCGCGGATTATTTCAGTACTTGCACTGTTAACATTGCCGTCGCAACCAGCCGTAGTTAGCCCGGGGTAAAGCTGTTTCCCAAATGACCGTGGATCATTTGAAAGTCCAAACAATCAAGTATGACAGATTTATGCATACAGCTTGGTATTCGTATCTCACGCTCTCTCACTAGTTGCCTCGACTAATTGACGGTAGGCATGCTGATATATAAGGTGAAATCATTCTCTAACTGCAAATTCCGTCAATACATTTTTGTAGGTACTTTAACTTCACTAGGATAATAAACCACTCTGCTTCAGTCCTGTTTATTATGTCATTGGTTTGTAAATATTACCCAAATGATTCTACAATTATAGATTCTATACTTGTATTGGCGAATCTTCGCTGGCGCGCACGATAATACTCTCGAATAGATACGATACCACATTTAAGGTATATAAAGTTTAGTCATCAAATGAATTTTCAGTTGCTTCAAACTGGGGTCCTGTTTGTTATTTCCTGATTTTATATGCTTCATTATAAAAAAAACACTTCATAATGCAAAAGACAGTACTCAAATCGACGACCATAAATTGTACAATACATTTTCCACCAAGAAGGTGATTTTAATATCACGCCAGGCTCTGCTAAATAAACAGACTCAAATTCCCGATCCTGACCAAATATATAAGGTCTCAAATCAGATAAAATTTTGCTTAAACTAAAATCGGAATTTATTCTTAATCCGTTGTATATTTGTACGTCAACTCGAGCACGACACATTTGTGTTAATTGTATATTTGTAAAATATGTAAAACATGTAGCTTTGGCTATATAGTTTTATGCTAGCGCTAAAATTTGTGTTACTGCCTAAGTTTAATTTAGGTATACTGCCATACACTCGCGTGTGACGGACAGGTAAAAATTGGTAATGTCTAAAGGTATAGAAGACGTTGACCTAGCTCAGCTATCAAAATCTAAAAATGCCTATTGTCATACTACTTGTATCCTATATTTCGACAGCATTTTTATATATAAAAGTCACGACTATGAAGATCAGGTGCAAAGTTTTAGCAGATCCCACAATAAATTGCCTCGGGAATTTCACTTGTATTGCAATAACTGTCCTGTGGACAATACAACGTAGAACTTTACTTTAAACTTTAAAGTTTTATTCCAGCTAATCTTAAAATACTTCATTGAAGAGTTAGACTTAATTGGCTCAGATGGGAAACTCCAGCTGAAAAGTTAGTTTTATGATCTCCAACCTTGTTTAATTAGGCTTCAAGAAAGAAGGAAGTGACATTGTTTCCACTCCACTTATATTAGTTTTATATCTATCTCGACTCTATTTTACTGCTACATTTATCATGTATATTCACTGAGTACTTGCTTGCATAAAGAGTAAAAATGCACGAGACAGGACAAAGCACTAAATACAGCTTGGATCCGTTCATGTATTTGACGCTAATTGATACTATATTTAATATGAAGAAACAACACGTTTTGGATCGTTCAAAAGGTTTTATCACAAGTTGTAAAAAAAAAAGAAAACTGGTGGCCTAAGTGGTCAGAGCTTCCGCTTCGGATGCGGGAAGGCGCGGGTTCGAACCCGGGCCGAGTCATATCAAAGACATAAAAATGGTACCAACAGCTACATCGCTAGGCACTCAGCATTAAGAAGTTAGTGTTAGGACTG
>QKMX01000335.1:0-14929 GCA_003401595.1 Venustaconcha ellipsiformis
CTCCCATAGTAATGAAGCCCAGCTGCAAATGACATGGAACCTCATCAGCATCACATAAAGTGCCAGCAGATCAGAGTCTATGTTGTTCTAATGATTACTTCTACCAATTTTCACAGATACATGTCTGCTGGGACATTATGCAACAGCTGAGGTTCTTTGCATTTATGGTACTTACAATTTGGTTGGTTTTGGTGTTTTAGAGCACAGCAAGACAAATAGACTATTCATTGTCAAGATAATTGGAGTAAAGTGCCTTGCTCAAGGACCCATTATGGCAAACAACCCTTGATGACCACTAAGCCAAAGGGATTACTGCCTTAATTAAACAACAGAGTGCATCAGTCATATTCTACATGCCTGACCTGACAATGTTAATCTGCTTTAAAGTGGGTAAGAGTATACCTTGATCTGTTTGTGCACTGGTAGATCAGGGTGTATGCCAACCAAAGTCTAGTAGACATTGTAGACATGCAAGAATGGTACTTGCCTAGAAATCATAAACTTCTGAACTTGAGTTTTCAACCAATCACCAATGATGTTATTGTTAAAGAGTGTTTTTGATTGGCTGAGAGTGTAACTGCTACAATTATTAGTTTCACTCAAATATTTTTAGGTAAGCCATCATTCAAATAAGATGACTCATTCTTCTTACTGATTCCATTTATTGAGTTGATGACCTGGATTTGAAGGATATATTATGTCCTTAAATGTTTAAGACTGAAGACTCATTAGACCAAATAATGAACAACATAAAACACTGAGCTGTTGGATCTAATGCACAATTCAAGTTAATGTAGCTTAGTACTCATAGAACTGACATAAACAATGGTGACCACTATGATATAGGTGAATCAGTTTTCAGCACTTACCACAATTGGTTTGATAGATGCTGTAGTAATTTCAGTATTATGTCCTAACAGAGAAAATTGATTCTAGTGATTTATAGTGAAACAAATATTTGTTTATAAGCTGGGTAATTGTGCATTGGCAGATCAGGGTATATATTGTTTCTTCTACTGATTACTCCTAACTTAATATATAAACCCAGATTTGTCAGTGCATTATGCAACAAGAGATCTAGGTCTATGCCTTTTGACCAGACTTTTAAGCAAGTAAAAACAGCAATATGGATTCGCACAAGAAGGCTCAAGTCCAGACTCATTCTTGTTCTAATTACTGTTACTGATCCTTTATTTTTAAGTTGCTAGATGATGTGTAAATCTGTATTCAAAAATGAAAAAATAGTACACACACACACACACACACACACACACAGTAACCTTTTATTTCCCAAACTACTCAGCAGAGCTGCAATGGTTTGGTGGTTAAAGTATTGAACTCCTAACTTGAAGTGTATGGGTTCAGTTCCCACCATTGGATCAGCTTACTTTGGCACTTTATATCATTAAAAAGCCAAACATCAGACCAAACCAAACTGCCTGAGCCAAATTTGAATGGTGGTCATTCATATCTCCTCTATTTTAAAACTTCCCTTTATTTTTAAATCTTATTGACTAATTTTCTTCTTTGAGATAATTTCAAATTGATGAAAGGCTTTTAATGACACTGAGCCAAGAAAATGGAAGCCTTTTCCCCAAGACAGACTGAAGCTGAGTGGGTTATTGAACCACAACACTTAGGCTGTTTTAGAATAGCTTGTAAGAGTATTATGAAATCTAATCCATTAAATTAATTACCTAGGAATATGCATTTTCCAATAAAACCATGAAATTTGATGCCCATAAATTAAAAGTAATCAGAGTATGTCAATTTTGCCAGAGCTGTGAGAAATTTTTGTGAGATTGTTGTGTAATAGACAAGTTAATATTATGCAAAAGAGTAAAATTGGGGGAAGGGTCTAATTTCAACTAGTATAGTGTAATTTGGCCAAATTTTGACATTGATTAATAATATGGAGTCTTATTTGTAATGGAAGACATTTTTTTAAATGTATTATCACCATGCTTGCTCTGATTCATTAATTCAAAAATGATATTGAAGTGTGAATGTTTAGATCTAACTTGTTTAGATTTCTTCTTGAGGCACATTTGTCGGTTTTTAATATCATGATGTTAGCACTTTTTTTGCAAAGTGAATATTTTGGTGAATATTCATGCTGTTACCATTTAAATGAATAAATGAATTACAGGTCTGTATCATTTGCATGTTGCTTCTTACAACTGTGTGAAGGATGTATACTTATTTCCCACTTTATTAGGTTAATATCAAAAGTTACAAGTTGTTTATTACACCATAATGCTGAGAAGGGTGACAAATTCCATATACACACACATTTGCAGCTAATATAGTTGGATTTTTGGTTTAATGGCACATTAGGAAACATATTCTTGGCTATATCATGAACATATAATAGGAGTTATGGAGCTTTCTTCAGGACACCAAGGTTGCTTACCTTCAGGTATCAAACCTGTGCCTCTCAGATTATAAGTCCATTTCTGTACTAACTGTGCTTTTTTTTAATCACATTGGAAACAACACAGTCTCATTTTTGACCATGCATAAGGCATCTTTAGCTCTACACAGCTCACTTGATCTTAAGAATGACTGCTTATGAAATGTTCAAGTATCAATTTGTTTTTAAATCTTCGTTTTAAATAGTTAATGGTCCAAGCAATATAAAATTAGAATATATTGGTCAATGTGCAATTTTTTGTCAAAGTCAAGTATTACAGAAACAATATAAAGATAGATGCTAAATCATTATAAATCTTAAGTGGTTTTGACGACTTCAGTTTCATCCATTGTTTCAAATTATCACAGGTATATTCTGACTTTTTTCTACATTTAGACTCAACTGTCTTCGCAATGCCGATTTCCCTTTGCTATGGTGCATGATGTATTTTGCCTTCTTTGGTTTGGTAACAAGGACATTGATTTCTTGGATTGTATTAATTCTGATAATGATTATTGTTTGTAAAATTAGTGTTTGCCAAAAAGCATCACAAGCAATAGGTGGTGGGTCCTTTAAATTGTGAGCAAGGGTTACCAACTACAGTTCAGGGAAACAACACCCTCTGTCATGGATCCCCATATTTTTTCACCAATCTAATCTGCTGAAGTTAAAGGTAGAGGTGCACACCCTTTGATAGAAAAGGGCAGTTGTGAGGATTCACAATAATCAATGCCCTACATTACACTCCCAAATATTTCTAATCCTCAAGAAAAGCAAAAGATTTCATCTCATAATGTCCCTCCCACCCAAACCATTTTCTTCTCAGCAAATCTTTCAAGGTGGAGATCACCTCCGCAATCTTGAATGCAATGCATCCATCATATTGCTTGGTCTCTTTCCTGATGCTTACTTGCATATTCCAAAATTTCCTCATTAGAATTAACTCTGGTTTTGCTTATCTAAGAAGTCTTTCAGAATTCAAGCATCTGCCATTCAGAATCACTTTCATACCCAGGATTTTCTCTCAAGTTATTTAAGTAGCCATGTTATATCTCTAATTACTGTGAACTCCAATTATCCAGTATTTGTTGTTGTTGTTCTCAGCCGTTTTTTTTCTTCATTACTGGACCTGTCATTGAGTAGCTTTTATGAGAAATTCAGTGGTGGATGGTTCACCACATAAAAATTCGGGATTTTGTTTGGCTTATAACTTTTGAATTCAGTTATTAGGATTGACCATTGTACCTAGACGAGAAATCAAATTCTCCTATTAATCTATAGCATTAAATCTTTGCAAAGACTAGGAGCTTCTTTGAGCAATACATTTCTTGACAAGCAATGTTCTCATAGTTCTTCTCACCCCATTCTTCTCATTCTTGGGCTGAGAGCTTGCATCACTTCTAAAAAATGAAACATCATTTCCTCTTTCCAATGCTTTAATTTACTAACATGCAGCAAAAATGAATGATGTCACCTAGTCCACTTCTGTAGTTACACTCCAGTTTTCAGAAACATTTACTTTCCACTGTGAAAACTGCCAAAAATTAAATTTTTTTGCTCATATCAAACAATCACTCATTAAAAACCAGCTTGTGAACTTAAATATGCTTCAATTATAACCTAA
Source organism: Venustaconcha ellipsiformis (assembly GCA_003401595.1). Classification (NCBI taxonomy): domain Eukaryota; kingdom Metazoa; phylum Mollusca; class Bivalvia; order Unionida; family Unionidae; genus Venustaconcha; species Venustaconcha ellipsiformis. Next base: position 4,038 of record QKMX01000335.1, read on the forward strand.
ATTTCAGATATTTGCCCAGTCACTATTTTGACAAATATATTTTCCTCCACTTATATGGAGATTAATATACTGTAATTTGCCTTTCTCTGGATGAAATTTCAAGAAAATCTCATGAACTTAACATTCTTAACTTCGTCTCAAAATTGTAGTGCATGTTTGTGCTATCTAAACCCTGGTCTTAACTCTTAGCACATAGTTTTGCATTTAAATGCTGTGATAATCATACGAAGATAGTACCAACAGTATCTGGTACAGACTAAATGCCTAAATTTATGCCACTCTCAGATTCTTTGTTGAATAACATGATTTCATAAGTCAAATGTCATGAACAGATTTGTTGAAAATCTCATCCTGCACAAATTACTTAACTGTGCAATTGTACCTCAAGCAGTAGCGATGAAAACAAAGATGACAGAACATGGTGATACACTCAAGTTATCAGAGCATTTTTGAATGTACACATCTGAAAGGTGTATCTGGTCTTTCGTCCAAATCCCCAAATAGGTCAATGATAGAAAATTTTCTTTGCATCTCTTTCTGAATCAACCACCTATCAGTCCAACAGCTGTTTAATTCCAATATTAAATGCAATTCATTCATGCCAACATTTATCATTGTATGTTGTATGTCGATTCTTTGCCAGTCAGCAAGGTCAGAAATAATAAAACAGCATGAAACAATTTGTTGATACATCTAACCCCAACAAGAACATGATTTACGAACATCACAATAGTGAATCAAAATACATTAGCCATGATGCCAATGTACCCATCAATAAAAATAGTGAAAATGGATGCTATGGATAAGGGTAATATTCTACCAGTGCTTTGGCATCATTGCCAGTTTGTTACAATTGACCAGTGTGTAGATATACTTTATTCATATAGTTCTTTCCCTGAACTTGAGTCATGGATAGAAACCCTTTAAAGAATTATGCCTCTTTTCATTCTGCACGATTTTATTTCTTTATATCTTCCTTCATGTTGGATGGGGATAGCATGATTCAAAGGACAAGATGCTGGATGTGACTCTATTCAGGTCCAGGGCAATATGGGTCATTCAAAGTGCGTTATGGAATTCGTAAGACTTTAATCCAGCAAACATTATGATATCATTCAATGGTGGGGGAATTTAGAACAGGGTACAGTCATAGCAGATTAGAACAGAATAGCTTTTAGTTCCTGTTAGTAGTTGTGATGTTTGTGCAGCCAAATGCATGGTTATCTTTGTGTCAACCAGAAATTCTGATGGATAAGGACAGACCAGATTTCAAATTGTTGCCAAAGTGTCCCACTATCACTCAGAAAAGTAGACTCAGAACCCACCATAATGCATAAACAAGAGTAAAGTCAGAGTTGCCATCATAAAGCAATAGCTGAGCCAAGTTAAATTTTTTCATGATAATGCACTCCTGGAGTAAATTTAGTACTCCTATTATAACGAGCAGTCATCCCGATCTCCCCATTAAATGCACTCACAGAGCACAGCCTACATTGTAAATCTGATCCATAGCATTACAGTAAAGAACTCAAACTCTGATATGCAGCTGGATTATGGGATGGCAGATCTGTGTACATATGAGTTGGTACAGTATTTTGCAAAAGATCATTGCGTCACTGCCTAATGATGATCTTTTATCAGCAACTTTCATTGACAAGAGTAAAAAAATGTTCAACAAAAAAAATATTTCTCTACAATGCCTGAAAACTGACTTGACTGCATAACAACCAGACACAAGGACAGATGACAATTTGTAAAGACAATGATGTAACACTATCTGCCTCTACATCACCAGGGCACTGAAGCATCCAATGCAGTTTTAAGAAATAAGTAGTAAATATGTCATATAAAGAGGATTATGAACACCTGCTGAATACATTTTTATTGACTTTTTCACAATTAACATCATTTTACAGTACACTTAGCCATACATAAAATATTACAAATAACCGATTCCTCTTAATTACTGACGCATGCAGGTTAAGTAGATTTTTTGAATACTTTCATTTTACTTTAGAATGACAAGAACAATATGAACATCACATTATACGCCTGCTCTGTGTTTGACAGTCCTCTACACAGGCAGTAGCTGATGCGATTATTGACAAGTGAGTCTCAATGATCATCTTAGGTAAAAATGTGCTGACTTGAAAAACACTTAAGGTGCCACTTTGCATAAAACACCATTTTCTTATCAGACTTAACATGACCTCTGACCATCAAATGCAGTTGGTTTCTTTACTACTCTTAAGTGCAAGCCATTCACAAAGTTTGGTCAAGAAAACTACTCTAGAACAAATAATATTTCTGCAAAATCCAAGTTTCTCTTAACCACTCTCACCTTGAACTTTGACCTTTTGACCCCTAAATCAAGCTTTTTTTCTCCATAATTTACCCATAAACATTGGAAAAGATACTTGGTTTAGAACTTAAAGTTTTGTCCAGAAACCACTTTCTTTCAATCACAGTGACCTTGACATTTTTTTGTTAGCCCAAAATCATCATGATTCTTCCTTACCATAAGTGCAACCCATCCACAAAGTTTGATCCAGGTATGTGATGTCATTGTACAGAAACCATTTTTCTACTTTCAGTCACAGTGAAATTGACCTCTTACCTTTTGACCTAGAAATATAAGCTTATTCCTTACCCTAAGCACAAGCCATCTACAAATTTTTGTTATTGTAGATGGTAGTGAGCCTGACTAAATGCACAGAAACAGATGGACAGACATCATACTATAATATGCTGTGCCCTATGGTGATCATATAATAATTGGATTATTTACAACATCACATTATAGAAATATTAAGTCAATAGAACTTTGACTACCCTGATTGCTAATTGTACATATAGACCACTGAAAATATTTGATGATGATGACTTTTCTAATTGTGTCTCCAAGACTTCAAAGTGGGTATTTAAACTGAAAAACAAATGTACCATACATACCTACTTACAAGTTAGATCCAACTGTAAATTGCACAGAACCAGATCTGCTCTCACATAGTGCATCAGCAGATCTGGGTCCATGCCAGTTACAACAACTAATCAATTGAACAAACAAAATAGACCCAGATTTGCTAGCACATTATGTAATGGACCTGACTTAGGTAAGTATATACAGCAATAATGGAATATAGCTACTCCACCACAGTGACTGAAAACTAACTAAAATGCAAGATATATGTAAGGCAATATGCCTAGTAGTGTTATGGTCAGACTTAGAAAGTATTATATTATAAGTACTGAGTAAACTGAGAGAACAAGTATGATTGGATAGCTAGAAACACAAAAAAACTAAGTTAAAATCACTGTGGTAAAATAAGTACCATCTTTACTTGCTTTTTAAGTAAAGTCAAACTGCAAATAACAAAGATCCTAATTTGCTGTAGCATAATGTACCAGCAGATCCAGGTCTATGTCTTTTGTTGACTGATTACTCCTAAAAAAAACTGCACAGCCCAAGAATTGCTGTCACATGATACAACAGCAGATCAGTTTGTTCAGTTTGCAGTTGGATATCTTAAAAGAAAGTCTAGATAGTATGTTTTACCTATTGTGTAAAATGCTTAGAACATATTGCTTTCATATTCTTCTTTGTAACTCAAACCCACTGTCTCCTCATTGACACAAAATGTTGAAAACAAATATTACCTAAACGTTTTATGAAACACAGCCATTCACTTTATAAAATACTAGAATAATGTTAGATGTACACACACGTTATGGCAAATTGCACAAAATCATGTGCTGTATAGTAAATCAGATTCAATTGGAAACAACACGGACCCTGAACTACTGCTGCATGATGGACTGGGTCTAAGTTGTTTGTTCAAATTACTCCTAACAAACTACATAGCTCTAGATCTGCTGGTGCATTATGCAACTGCACATCTGGGTTATTGCAGTTTGCAGCTGGACCCAACTTATAAGTGGGGCAAGAAAGTATCAGACATCTTTAAACAGTATGCAATATACATTTATATTTTTGGCAGAATTTACAGAAATTAAATAGTATGATAAAAATAAAGCAATGTCTCATTATATGAGTTAATTCTTGCAATAAGAGACCTATTACAAACTTGTTTCAGATCAAACTTAAATCCCTTTTTATTTTATGGTGTATCATTTGAATAGCTGTATCATAACTCACATCCTGTGATATTCTTTTTTTAGCCAGTGTTATCCTACGAACATAATCTTTCTATCCAGTAGGATTAAGAATATTTTTTGTGCCATTAAAATGTTATAAATCTAAACTATTACATAACTTGTAACTGATAACTCATTTAAAGATTTCTACCTTATGTTATTGCTGCAACAGTGACCTTAACCTTCAATCTTTTGAACCCAAAATCAATATGTGTCTTCCTTATCCTAAGTGCAAATGTTTCACAGGTAAGTGATGTTGAAATATTTATCTTTGTGGAAACTATTTTTTTTATTTCTGTGACCATGACCTTCTCATCTAAAATCAATAGAATTTTAACTTGCCCCCAGCTGAAACACCACATTGATTTTCTACAATTTCCATCTAGAAACTACATCAGTATGTCATGCAACACAAAAAGGAAAAAAAAACAATGGAAAATGAAATCAGTAACATGTTAAAGTATGCAGGGCAAAACAGACCCCTGTCAAAAGCCTTATGATAATTTTATGGATTTATCTGTACATGTAAATTTAATTTTTAGCTGTGCATAAGCACTGATTTTACGGAAGCAGACTATATATCTGCAAACTACACTATTCAGATCTACAACTGCAATTTTCTAAAAATTTTGCATGCAGGTTGTACTGAAGTAACTCTGTGAAAAAATTAGTATGCCACTGATCTTTTCCTCCTGATTTAGCAACACTATCTAGTATTATCAGACAAAGGACAATACAGAAAGCTAGAGATAAATTAAGCAAAACCTACACATGTATGGAGAGCATTTGTTTATAATATACATAATGAAAGCTTCTGTTTGATTTAAATAACATTGTCATAATTACATATATTATAAATATACAAATTTTGTTTTCTTTCTTTCACAGATGACTCAAAAGAAAAACATAAAATGCAAAATTAATTTAAAACTCTTGGTATCATGAAATAATGACTAGATAAAACAATTATCTAAGAAAATTGGTGTCACCTACCAAGTAACTACAAGATCTTATTAGCGTAAACGCCCATCATTTGCAGTGTGCAGTTATCTCCCCTTAAATACTGATGTAATGTTATTGCTATATTGTGTTGAGCGGCAGGAATAATGTGCAAAAATGTGGAACGAGTTTCTTATCTGTGAAGTTTATGCTTGATGTTCAAAGCCTCATTACAATTATATTTATGAAATGAATAAACCAAGTGAACGTTTTACTGTATGAAAAATGTCCAATAGCAAATGATGCTACAGCATAATACTTTTCTTAGATGGAAAAAGAACAAAGTTATTCTTGTGGTCTTATCATATGACTAATACTAAGAACACATTTTTGTAACTTGCATGATTTAGTACTCATAATAGTTTTATTTTTGTACAAACACTGTTTCAACTTATCTGCATGAACCACTGACAGGTTGGACCAAATTATTAATCTTATTATTAACACTACTCATTCATAAACTCTAGCTGCATATTTTGTTTTCACTGGATTTATGTGAGAAGCTTGATAACTAAGCTGTATTTTAACAAACTTAAGCCCACAAAAAGTAAAGTTTTCTGTTCAATTATGCTGAGCGAGTGAAGTTTCTTTTATCTTAGGTTTTGCATTCTATTTTGACAGTGGCATGCCATTATAAATGTAAATGTAAATAGTTTTCATTTTTATATTTAATTACTATTTCATACAAACATGCAACAGGCAAAGATTCTGTGGCAAATACCTTTCTCATAAGCAATGTCAGTTCAAAATTAACTTCTAATAATATAAAGGGTAATATAATTTCCATGTATATACACGTATATATATAAGAATTTATTTAAATTCTTTCAAATCTCACATGTGTACATGTCTATCCACACTCTCTCTCTCACCAATGGAGGGTACTCGTATTTTGATCAATCATAGCCTGTGCTATTAATGGAGGGTCAAGACTCAAAAGTGTAATTACTTTTCAGGTGGTGAAGTTTAGCTGGTAAATGTGGGGGGACATAAAAACAATAACAGTATTTTCTGGGATAGGTAAATATTTTTTGTATCTTAAGCTTACTTCAACCTATGCCTATGATAGCAGTAATTCAGTATACGAAAACAAAATCATCCTGCATGGGAAAAAATTGGTGTTGCCTTCTAGTAAACACAAACAATGGAGAATGAAGCCATTATGCAGCTGTAAAGCCTGTTATTGACACAAACAAAAGTCTGATAACATCAGTGTAATTATATATCCTGATTAAAAAAATGTGTGAGGTCTTGAAACTACAAATGAAATTCAAACAAGTTTGTTTACAATGAAAAATTTTTCATGGAAGTTTGCTGGGTTGATAAATTTCTTCTTAGGATTTTTTTATTAATGAGGTAAGCTAAAACATTTTGGCGTTTTTGGGGAGTTTTCAAGCTGGGCGTAAGTGGTAGGGCTATATTTATGGTGATTAACATTGAGCCTTTATGGCATAAAACTATGAGAGGACCCCTTGTGGCTCACTCTCTTCTAGAAACACAGAATGATATATATTTATGACAAAAAAATCGTAATTTAATATTATTCAGATTACAAAGTGATCAATTAGAAATAATAATTAAACGTTTTAAAATCAGATCATAGCAACAGAATAAGTTTTAAATGTTAAAATTTTTATGAACAGTAAATTAATCTTGTTTTGTTCTTGAGCTTTTTGCAATGAATTGATAGATTAGATAAGTGTTCATGGAAACGTGTCTCAATCTGCATACACATGCTTGCCAATACAATGTCTATATTCGCTTATAAGTCGAGGCAAATTGCAAACATCCTGATCTGCCATAGCACAATGAGAATGCAAATCAGGGTCTAAGTTGTTGGTTCTATTGATTACTCCTAATAAACTACACAGACCCAGAAGTGCCAGCACATTAAGCCACAGCAGATCTGGGTCTGAGCAATTTGCAGTTAGACTTGACTTATAAGCAAGTATGGATGGTAACCCACATATCTGTTATAAAGTTTCATACTAAGTAGGTAAGACTGATAAGAACTCTTCACAATAAAAAATATAACAAAAATGCAGTCTAATTTCTTTAATCTGAACATCTAACTAGGGCTTAAATCTGATCAGGGTTTGTATGCTCCACTGACATTAAAATTTAGGACTTTTCAGGGCCTCACAAATACATTTTCAAGATCTAAAATATGCCGTAAAAAAGAATGTTGTACAGCTAGTTTTTCTAAATACAGTTTAATGAAATCAACTGACTAACCAAGTGTTCCAAAGATGTTAAAAAAAATAAAATATTGGTGATTCATCATGTCAGTATTCTAAGAACCATAAGACAAAAAAAGGTCCAAAATAATTTAGGAGAGAGCAGAATACTATTTTTAATTTATTTAGGCCTTAAATGTAAAATGTCGTAATCACATACTTTCAAGGCATTCAAGGAAGTATACAAACTATGTGTTATGCTCTTAAATTGAACAATTTACTTATTAATATTTGGATACCCTTACTGCTACTATTTGGAAAATAATACAAGTTAAAATCTGCAAAAAGAAAATGGTAAATGAACATAATACAGCAACTGGAATTTTAAAACTGAACACTATAATGATATTAACTACTTTTAGAAGATTGTCAAGATTTGCCATTTTATGATTATATACAGTTATTTTTTTTTTCAAATTAACACTGATATACATGGTAAAAAGGAAATCTGTACATGTATTAAGTACTGTAAAAGGTTCAATTTTTTTAAAATTAAAAACTAGTAGGCATCAGCTTTAATTCCTAATATAAATTAATTTAATGTCCAAAAGTATTTGGATCCGTCATATACATGCCATATTCACAGTGACTGTTTAGTTTTGATAAGTCACATTGTGGATAAAATCTTAATTGTAATACAGTTAATAAACAGTATACATGCAACATATTAGGCCCATTATCTCAATAAATACCATATATACTCACAAATGAGTCCAAATGCCAAATGCATGGACCCAGATCCGCCATTGCATAGTGCACCAGAGGATCTGGGTCAGTTTGTCAGAAGTGATCTGTAAAACAAACAAGACAGACCCTGACGTGCAGGTGCATTATGCTATGGCAGATCTGGATATGTGCTATTTGCAATCTGACACAACTTATCAATGTAAGAAACAAAACTGACAGTTTTTGAACACTAATTTTTTTTATAAGATCAGATTCTGATCAGTTGAGTCGATTTAGTGCTTCTCTGTTTGGGCAAATGATATTAGTGTTATATATTTATCACTGAAAACTCTTTCTTCTTTCACATTCAAGTGCAAGTGAGAAAGAAAAAGATGGGGCTCCAGACCATGATGATCAAAACATTATTAATGTTCACTATAACCCAAGCACTAAATGGCCAACTGTTTAGTCTGTACACTTCACAGCTTGTCATACGTGGGACTAATACAAACAAAATTCAAATGAAAGAAGCAATATATACAACTGGTCTATGTTATACATTGTGAGATGATTATATATGGTGGTTCCAACCACTAAAACTTGAACTTCTGTGGCACTGCAATCTGCTTCTTCAATGTTGGTATTTCCAAGTTGGAAATAACATCATTTATTTCAAGATTAAATGAAATACAGACTGCAAATGTTTTGATTTTGTTTTATTGACATAGCCTACACAATTATTAATTGGCTGACCCTAGAAACAAAAATTAAAGTCAAATTTGGGCCACAGCTTAAATGTTTTGCTGGAAATTATTTTTTCTGTGTCTAAGTTTTGAGACATTAAAAAAGATATATATCAGTTCCATCAAGCTGTCAGTCTGGATTATTTGATGTTTTAAAATAAATTATTTGAGACAGATTAACAAGTCTAGTCTGTACAAATAGGTCAATACATAAAACTAAAAATATATCATGGTCAAATTAGTACAGATAAAAGTTGTTATCATCATGTTAATGTGATGTTATCCAGTGTCTTGTTTTTCTCCACACACTTTATCCCTTGTACCACTGACTCTAACTTCTTTTCAGAGTATTACACAACACTGATTTGTTTTCTTGGCCTGAAAAAGAAGGAAGAGCTTAATATTATTGCTCTGAATTTGTCCGGAAAATAGCAGCTGATGAAGCTACTAGAGGAAGTACAAACTGCATGCATGTAAATGCTAAAGAATGGAGAATGTAGTTTGTTCAACTAAAGAGCTTTGAGAGTTTCTGAAGCTGTCATGTATGACATAATCATGAATAAAAGGTGGGTGTCACTGGACAAAATTTTGGGGTTAAGCTCACAAAAATCTCAAAATCTAAGTAACATGCATGGAAAAAATTTTTTAAAAAAAGTGAAGACTGCTCACCTGTGTGACATCCACCTAATAGTAAAAGCAGTTAGCCAAGGATATTTTCCAGTGCTGTTGATTGCATGTCATGAAACAAATATTTCAAGGTTTCTCTAATTTTTTGTATCTTCATCTGTATCAGTCTGCACATCAGCATCATTTGTCCAATAACAAAAGGCCCCTATGCCTGGATGATTTTGTGGCAAATTAATGTAAACAAATTTTATTTTTAGTAACAGTAGCCATAGTTAATGGCAGAATGCGTCTTTTATATCAATCTAAAAGGTGTTCATGCCAGGACATTTTCTGTCTACTTTAGTCAAATTCTGTTAGGCAGTTATTTAAGGGAAATTATTTCAGGTTTTTCTATTTTCAGTAACAGGCCATATTTGAAGGCAGATAGTCATCATTTTTATTAACATGAAAGGTCTTCATGACAGAATGCTTTTGCCATGTTTGGTCAAACTCTATTTAGTTGTTTGGGTAAAAATCTTCTTTAAAGGTTTTACTTTTATTTGCAACTGTGACCATAGTAGTGGAAAATTGGCAAAATTTGTGAAAACCTGAAAAGCCTTTATGCCAAGATGCTTTCTATCAACCATGGCCATATTTGTTTGTGTGATTCTGGTGAAGTCATTAAAAATTTGTTGGGTGGTTTTTATTTGTATGTGGCCATATTTGGTTGCAAATCAAAATCATTTGTACGAACTTAAATAATCTTCAAACCAAGATTTTGTATGTTAAGTCTGATCAAGTTTAACTAAGCAGCATCTTGGAGAAAAAGCTTTGGAGAAAAACCAGCATAAAGGCTTTTCTATTTGTAGCAATGATGGCCATATTAAAATAGGAATTGGAATCATTTAAAAAACTTTGAAAGGTCTTCAGTCCATGATGTTTTCTGTCAAATATGATCAAATGATGTTCAGCAACATTTTTAGAAGATCTTACAGGTTTTTCTAATTTAAGTAATGGCAGTCATATTTGATAGTAAATTGGCATCATTCACACAAATCTGTAATACCCAGAATGCTCTGTGCCAATTCTGACTGAATGGGCCTGGTAGTTTTTGAGAAGTTCAATATAGCACTTATATGATGAATACTGGATGGAGGGTCATACTTTGGATTACATTACCTTATGGCTAGATGAAATAAAACTTACCCACTTCTTGCCAAAGGAATTTTGGAATATTTTACTCATCTGTTAAGTAGTTTCTTGGTTCCATAAATAGCATGAATGAGATTTTCCACACCTTAGTTATTGTTGAAATAGCTTTTTCAATATTACTATTTTTTGCTCTCTATTTTTCTCCACAGCATGGTTTGAAACCTGGGCATGAATGTTGATGACATCCTCATCCTTCAAGGTAAGCTTAGCCAACAGTTCAACAATAACAAAAACTTCATCCAGATATACATTTAATATCTTTAATGATAAAATA
>QKMX01000427.1:0-11206 GCA_003401595.1 Venustaconcha ellipsiformis
CTCTCTCTCTCTCTCTCTCTCTCTCTCTCTCTCGTGGAACCCTTTCAGAGAAATACAAGGCAATCTGTAAAGTTTCTTTATTAAATGTACAGGGGTCATAGACCAGAAAAATTTATGGAATGGTATATTGTCCATCTTCTGTCTATCCATTAACACAAGTTTGTTATTGCTACCCTTCCCAAACTCTGTGAGGATGGCCAGTAAACTTTACACAGAAGGTCTAGTTGCTCCTAAATGAAAATGATGGAAATCAGACAGCCAATATGACCGTCAAAACGACTATCTTAACTATTTTTAATCACTGTTTTTCCTTATTCGATGGACATTATCAACATGGTGTTTTCATGTCTACTGGGTCCGAAAAGAAAGTCTGCAAATCTAGCCTGAAATATGGTCCCCATGATGTCCATTTTAAAAATCTTGTAATCACTACCACCATATTGACGAGGAATTTGATCATAGAACTTTTAATGATGCATATTTGGATATTTGGTCCCATGTAAAAATGGTTCCGATATGACCATAAAAATGGCAACCATGATGGCCATCTTGAAAATTGAGCTTGCACTACTTATTCTTGATGGTCATATTAATATGGCAATTTGATGGAAGAACTTCATATTATGTCTAGTTGGTCTACATGAAAATGGTGCCAAATTAACACCCAATGTGGCCACATTGGCAGCAAATTTGAATTGAACATCTTGTTATTGCTACTCTTAAATGGAAAGTCATATCAAAACGGGGTTTTCATCAGAATACATCTATAATATCTCTTTGGTTCTAAATGACAGTGGTGCCAATCTAACATCCAGTATGGCAGCCATTATGGCAATCTAAAAAAATCTTAGCACCACTTCTCCTGAATGGATGGTCATGTTGACAAGTGGGTTTTCACCAAAATGACTTCAAATAAGATCTAGTTGGCCCTAAATCAAAAGATACCATCTGACAATCAATATGGCTACCAAAGATTCCAATTTTGAAAATCTTTTATTATTCAAGAATATCAGACAGTTTAAACACTCACTATCTAAGATACCAGAAAATTCATTTCAAACAGTGTAGAGTATGAGAACCTTTCAGGGACTCCTGTATTAATATTCTAATAGTACTTCATTGCATGCAGCAGTCAGCTTTTTCAAAGCTAGTTACTATTGGTTTAACCACAAGCCACCTAAGGGATAATTTTTTTTTAGCTGTTTCAATGAAATTACTGTTAAGGGAAAAGTACAGTTGGCAGAATCTGATTCTAGCTGTATATAACATGTAGCTGTTGAGTAAAGATTTGTTTTATGAGAGAGTTGGATGTTCCTATTAAAGCACTTTTAATTATTTCTAGAAATCAAATACATGTTCTTCTTTTTAAAACCACTGTTCTAAGCTGAGGTACAAAACTGTTCCTTCTGTCAGTAAATTCCAGAACACATTCTGTGAATTCATTTATTTTTTTGGGTATATATTTTCATGGTTTGAAAAAAAATTGGTTATTATGGCTTTGATTATACATGGATGGCCATTGATGGGCTCTATCACCAACTAAAAATGTCAGATTGTCTGTGCCTTTGACATTTGTTATGTGCAAGGGTGTTTAAATTGATGGATTGGGGACACAGTCATACATGTTGTTTCTAAAACAGTCAGATTAGATGTGCTTTGACATTCTTTGTGCGCAAGACCTTTAAATTGATGGATTGGGACATAGTAATACATATAGTTTCTAAAAAAAAACATGTGTCTGGTCTGTAAAAATCATGGTTGCATTAACCAAAAAATCCTCAAAACTTGCTAAACCATGAAATATAGAGAATTAACACTTCCCATATAGGAAATATATTTATAAAGTAAAGGCTATCTAAGTGATATATACATCTCCAAGACTGTCTCTGTGGCATATTGCTCTCACTTTTGATATGCAATTGTGCTGGTAAGGTCTTAAAGCCGCCTTTAAATGCTTGTTTATTTTCATTTTTATCTTTTACACAGGATACTCCCTGTTCAAGCAAGTGCCAGCCTCTTTTTCCCATAGAAACGGAGAGTGCTCCCAACAAAAGTCCCCAGAGAAGCAGCAGCAAAGCACATCGTTCTTTAGTGCATGAATTAAACTGTTTACTTGAAGACAGTGATTAACCAGTATATCCTGTTTGTCTCTGATTAACAGTTTGCAACTGAACGGAGGTTGGCCAGTTTCTAAGAAAGCAAAAGGAGAAAATGTATCAGTTGAAAATGATCATACCTTACATTCTTCACCAAAACTGACAGAAGTTTTAACATCTTAACAGCTTGTGTTCTTCCACCTTCTCCTAGTAGAGAGGGTACCTTTGAAAGCCTCATCTGCAACTTAACAGTACTTCCAATAGCCCAAGATGCAAGTCTCCAAGAATGCATGAGAAAAGAATGAATGGCATCTCAATGCCTTTATTTGGATAAGATGATTTTAAATTGAAACAAAATGATTAGCAGTAGTGGTGTCAATGACTGGAGATTGCATAGATCTTATCAAATTCCTGTGTGCACACTGTTTCTGATCATTTCATATCTCAACCAGTATCTACAAAATATTCATGTGTCCTAAAGCTTTACATGATCAGTTTTTGCAAAACTTACAATTTTCAACAAATTGCAGGCTTAGTTAAATTTTGATACATTTTAGAAATCATGTTGTAGAAGTCTGACAAATAATAGTTTTTGTTAGTTGGTGACACTAAATGACCCCATATTTGACAAAGGTAGTACCTATTGCTTAGTTGTAGTCTGTAATTTCCACATATACAGGTGTCAAAAAAGCATACATCCTGACCAAGTTGTAGATATACATCTGCACTGTTGGCCTTGACCTTAATTTATTGAAATTGTCTTAATTAGTAGTTGAATAGTTTAAGAAATTATGTTCCCTCACTATAATGCTTTCAAGAGGGTATGAAAGTGTACCATAGTACACACAAGGATGCCTTGTACTGAGATACAGTACATGGAAAAATTATAATGAGTATTATGGGGTCATTCATGTTACATCAGTGACTATGTTATATTGATTTAGTTTATAATGAAACACCGTTATACTGAGGTACTTTATAATGACACTTTGTTATACTGATATACTTTATGAGAATGTTATACTGAGGTACTTTATAAGTCATTTTGTTATACTGATATACTTTATGAGACATTGTTATACTGAGGTACTTTATGAGACACCTTGTAATAGTGAGGTACTTTATAATGAGATACTTTGTTATACCAAGGTTCTTTATAATCAGACCTTGTATCACTGGGGTACATTATAAGAAGCTCTGTTATATGTAGGTACTTCATAATGAGACACCTTGTTACATTGGGGTTCTTTCTTTATAAGACGTCTTGCTATACTGAGGTACCTTATAATGACACCTTGTAACACTGGGGTACTTAATAAGACATCTTGCTAAACTGAGGTACTCAGTGAGATACCATTTTATACTGAGATACTTAATAATGATGGATCACTGTATTAAGCTTATTTTTAATGAGGAAATTTACCTTGATACTTACTCAAGATACTGAAAACCAATTTTCTTTTGAAAATTTCAAATTGGGAAACATATTTATGCTAAGGATGTTCCCTAACAGTGTATACTGGGCAGGATATACTTAGTGCTAATTACTGATCTTGTTCCTGCATATGCATGGCCATGGCCTTTGCAAGTTTGGATTTAGTTTGTTTTAGACTTTTGTGAATATTTTGGCAGATACAGCTTTTTTGATAAATAGATTTGTTTTTAATACAAAAACCTTTATACATGCAAGATGTACCTTTTATAAAATGTCATGACCTTGTATTGTATGTTTTCAGCTCAGAATGTTTGAAGATGTAACAGTGAGAGAATTTATTTCAGATTACTGTATTTGAAATGTTTTCCAGTGTAATTAGTCAACACCTTTAAATTTTTGGTGCTATTATTGTCACACTCTGTAATATATGTATAAATAAGAAAAATTCCATCCCAGAACTTTGAAGACAAAGCTCTATTGTAGTTTTTTTATAGTTTGCCTTTTTTAAATTTTACATTTTGTTTGTTATGACACTCCCTCCCCCCAATGTTTCGTCAAGTTTCCTGTTATAATTCATTGTTAGGTAATTTGCATGACATGTTTTCTTTTTTCATGTTATATTAGTACATTTGTCTGTAGATTAGAGGTCCGAGTTGTAGTCAAGTATTTCTAGCTGAATGTTCATGTTTAACTTTACACTATACTGAGTTAACAAGTTTTTTATTTTTTGATCTTTAACTTTTTCACGTCAGTTTTGAAAAGATGCTTGCAAAGGTTGCTGTATAGTAAGAGAAGACATTGAACTATTCTTTGTTAATTTTTTATTTGTTTTTATATCCTTGATTTGATGTTTTCTTAATCTGAACCAGTATGTATCTCTAATGTTATATTTTTTTAAAAAGATTTTGTTATTCAATCTTTTTGTAGATTTTAGTTAGAAACAGTTACAGTTAGTAACATTTTCAGTTTCATTCATTTATAGCCAAGAATCGAGTAAAACATGTTGTTACTGATTATGGTTTAGACCTAAACTTCTAGGGACTTTATGATTAACCTTTATTTGTATGGTGCCAAAAAAATATCCCAGCAGTGTTACAGTTACAAAAATACTATTTGAAATGTTGAAGAACGTTCCAAGTTTTGTGGCATGTAAAATAAAGATAAGTAGAAACATTATATTCGTAGCTCTAAAATTGCCAGAATGAATAAAACTATGGGCAACAAATATTATGAACAATCCAAGTTATGAAATGGAAGAATAATTTTGTTTCATGCCCATTTAATTTTGTATAGTTGATCCAGTGCTGGGTATGAAAATCAGTTTGTATTTTTGTGTAAGACAAACTGTTCATATGTTTTCACCAGTGTCTGCAAGTATATTCTGATATACACTAAATTTAATCTTTTTCTGGTAGATCCCAGTTTGTTGTGAATTCCACAAACATTGGAATACGATTTGGATAGTGTAACAGAAGGGGTATGTAATAAATACAAACCACACTGGTTAGAATAATGTCAGGCTCATGTATTTGTAAGCTTTCTCTCTAATGCTGATTAAATCTATTTGTCAAAAAATAGATTTAAAGAGGTATTGATGTTTAAAAAAACAACTTAAAGGCACTTGTTTTTGCTTTAAAGTGAATGATTCAAACTCTTGGAAAAATTAATTTGGCTCAAGGAGTCTTCAAAGTATTGTCATTTGTCCTGGAAGATGCCTGATACTGTATTAAAGTTACAATTATGTAACTATGTAATCATTGTAATTTCATGCATTTGTAAGTTTTTGTAACAGGGTGTGCCAGGTCATTATAATATGGGTGAGAAGTCTTTGGAATTGAGATGACAAGTCAATAGGGTTGAGAAGTCATTGTAATATGGCACTAACAACCCAATTATTCAGCTCTTGATTATGTATGAATTTGTTTCAAGAAGGGATGTTTGCAATATCTACCTGGAGTAGAAATGTACATTTGTAGACAGTCTTGTTTTTGTAACTTGGCTACACTTTCTTTTTTATTTTAAGATGATAGCTTTGGAGTACATCTACAAGGAGTAGACATGTATATTTGTAAACAGTCTTGTTTTTGTAATTTGGCTACACTTACTTTTTATTTTACTTTTTATTTTAACATGATATCTTTGGAGCATATCTACAAGGAGTAGAAATGTGTATTTGTAAATATTTTTATTTTTTTGCACTTTTAATCTGGCTATGCAGACCTTAGTTTTTTTGTTCATAGTTATTGGAGTGATGCATTTTTAAGCTTGATGAATAGATTTATTCAAAAACAGTCACCAGACATACATTGTTGAACAGTTTTCAACTTTATCGCTAGATTTATTCATAAGCTAAGATGCATTTTTGAACTTCATGGGTTGATTTTTACTTCAAGTACAAGATACACATTTGAACGTTATTGATAGATTTATTCAGAAGCAGAAATTATTTTGAACTCTTGGATTTATTCAAAAGCAGAGATGTTTTTCTGAACTTCATGGATAGATTTATTCAGAGAGATATATTTTTGAACTTCATGGATATATTTATTCAAAAGCAGAGATAGTTTTTAACTTCTTGGGTAGATTTATTCAGAAGCAGAGATACATTTTTCAACTTTGTAGATTTATTTAAAAGTACAGATACACTTTTAAACTTTGTGGGTAGATTTATTCATAAGTACAGATACATTCTTGAGTTTTGTGGGTAGATTTATTTATAAGTACAGGTAAACTTTGTGAACTTTATGGATAGATTTATTCAAAAACAGAGATATATTTTTGAACTTGGTGGATAGATTTATTCAATAGCAGAGATACATTTTTTAACTTGGGTAGATTTATTTAGAAGCAGAAATGCATTTTTTAACTTTGTAGATTTATTCATAAGTACAGATTTTTGAACTTTGTAGATTTATTCAAAATCAGATATATTTTGAATTTCATTGATACATTCAACAGCTGAGATATTTTTTAACTTGGGTGGATTTATTCAGAAGCAGAATTGCATTTTTGAATTTTATGGGTAGATTCATTCAAAAGTAGAGATACATTTTTGAACATTCTGGGTAGATTTATTCATAAGCACAGATACATTTTTTAAACTTTTATGCGGTATAATGAGGGTCCACTGTATATTGATGTGCTTTACAATGAGGGTCCACAGTATATTGATGTGCTTTAAAATGAGGGTCCACTTTATAAATATTTTATCTTAGGGTAAAATGTATACAGGCATTGTTTAATGGGGGTCCATATTATGTTGATGTACTTAAACATGAAGGTCCACATTATAATGATATGCTTTATGAGGGTCATTGTTATACTTGTGTGCTTAATAATTATGGTGTTGTATAACAAGGGGTCACTATTAATCTTTTTTCTGGATTAAGAAATCTACCTTGATACTGACTCAAGATATTGAAGATCTATAAAAACACAAAGTATGTTAAGGATCAGTTACAAATGTCAATAAATCAAGTCTCTAAAAATTCTGTGCAAAGCTTTTTTTGCTTATCTTGAGAAGACATTTTATCTTACACTTTTTAATGGTGCATGATTAAAATTACCTCTAAATTTTTAGAATTTTATTCCTAACTTGACATTTTTGGATAGAGTTTACAATATTTTTACTTCAAATTTTTATATAAAATTTTTTTTTTAGAAGGTGTTAGTCAAGTTAGATATTTGAAAATCCATGTAAGCACATTAGAAAACTGCACAGCAGATTGATCGATTATTATATAATGTGCCATACAAAGCCTGGAAATGTCCTAGTTTCCTCGACTGGGAAAAAGAGTTGAACGGATTGAAAAGATGAGAAAACCATGAAATGTTAATGCAAAATTCTTAACATCTTCCATACTGTTAATTCCATATTACATACATTTAGTGGGCAGAAACATAAAATCAAAAGAAGAGTAAAATTGTTGGTCAAAATGAATTTTGTTTGAAACAGGAGCAAAACAGAAACAGTTAATCATGAACAGTCTTTTTGAACATGCATTGTGAGGTTTGTATAAAAGGGTTTCAATACATGTACATTAATCTCCTTAAAAATAAAACAATAGCTTGGTTTTAAAAAAAATTCCATGAAAACAGAGTCAGAGAGCTTACATCATAATTTGTTAATGAAATACATTCATTTTAGAAACCTTTTATTTACTTGGCATTTGTAAGTATGCTGATACTTAAAGCCTTTAATATCAATATTCTATATTTGTAAGTTTTTTATACTGTGTATTATTTTCCAAAAATTGTAAGTTTAAAAAAAAAATGACCATTTTCTCAGGTATGTACAGTTTGCCAAATTTTAATTTTAATTTTAATTTTAACTATAAAAACATTGAGCACACAATTTTTGGAATGGATTGATGGTGTCTGGAAAATTAGTGCTTACACAAACATTAGTACAACATTTCCAGAGAATATTGTTGTTTGTTTTTTTTGTTTCTTTTGCATATTTGTCACAATTTGAAACAAATAAAGTTTCTTTTTTAATCTAGATATTCTATGATCCATTTACTGCTAAACTTCACAGATGATGTAGTTCTTTAATATATACAGAAACAAACAGTTCCATTCTGAATAGCATAAACAATATATCTACAAACTTGAACAGTTGACTAAGTTTGAAATATTGACATTATTTTATGCTATTAACATCAACCACATCAAAGATCTCACCAAAGAAGGTCTAATTTGCTTTGGTGTTTTAAGGCACAAAAACTTGTAGGTTATTTAGTGCTGCAGCAATCAGAATAAAGTGCACTGCCCTAGGACACAACATGACCCATGCTCGTCTGACAATAGGATTCATATGTGCACCATTCTGGATGCTAGCCCAGCATGCTAACCACTAAACCAACTTGGAACACACTTGCAGGAATGCCAAGAAACCACATCTGATATGCATCATTGTACAAGCAACAGGAGGAGTTCAACAGGACTGTCTTACATATATCACTTGACAAATTTTTAATATTAAATCATTTAAAAACTCAATGATTATGGTCACAGAATTTAACATTGTGACACTACCATCATGGAAGAACTCTGTTGCCTTGGAAAGCAATCCAAAACCCTGATTATAGAAATTGCAAATTTACATACTTAATAACATTGTAAGATATTTAACTTCCAAAGTTAGAGGTTTCTTTTGCCTTGATACAAATTTTAAGCACTGTCAGGGTGTATGTATAAAAATACATGACTGATTTGTTTTTATAGTGATATTAATTAGTTGTGGTATACCGAGTTGGAACAGAGTATTACAATATATATACTTACAAAACGTAATGTAGAATCCAATGAAAGTTGTTATATCTGATGATATTGACATGGAAGTATTAGCAATGTTCAATGACTTTAATTAGAAAGCAGTCTTAAATCAATCTCTCTCTCTCTCTCTCTCTCAAAGATTAAATAATGAGTGTATTATGATATTTACAATTGCATCATGTATTTTCAAGTATATACATAATCATGAAAAGTATACAATCTTTGTCAAATTGGAACATACTGACAATGAATTTTTAAAACTCAAAATGTGACTACTTACCTCTTTTATCTTTTCAATTTAAACTCTTTAAGAAAACTATAAAACTGTTCTAATAAACTGTTAACTGAATGCAACTGGTTTTTATCTCCAAGTTGCAATGAACAGTTTAATCTCATATGATGTTTGTTTGCTACCTTGATCAGTAACGTAACCATAGTTGATCTTGAATCAAGAACTAAAGCACCTTGCAAAGAACCTCACTTAATAAAGTTTGATTGACAGAACCTTAAACAGATGTATCTGTGTTGGAAAGTAATGAGAAAATGTGCATTCAGGGCCCATAACTCCTCTAAAAGATGTGGAAATCCAGCTCCTATAAGACCTCTTCAGATAAAACAACATCCCATTTAAAGCTGGGAAGCTGACTGACATGGGCCTTAAATCAGTACAAAATGGAGTAGACATGATAAAAGGATCTATGAAGCAGCATTCAAATGAAACTGCCTAGGAAAATGCTGAATTATTCACGAGCTGTGCTAATTACAGCCAACATCCTCTCTAAGAATATGAAGTTGACCAACAATAACTTCAGCTGTTTGGAATGGTACAGACAAGACAAGACACATAAAATGCACCTCTAGGTCTACAAGACAATATTCTTACCTTATTCAATCAGAACATGTCGAGTGGTTCTCGAGTTAAGCTGTATTTAGTTTCAATGTGATGACAAGAATATGCTCAACAAGGAGTATAATCATGTAAAATTGAGTAGTCAAGATTCTGAGTCAAAAAAGCCCAGGAGTTAATACCAAACTGTGTCATATTACACTGAATGATTTTTAAGCAATTCTAGTCATTAACAATATCACATGTAAAGATACAAGGTAAGGGCCATAACTCTATTTGAAAAAATGTGAGTTGATGAGACAAACCTATAAAAGGCACAGCTAGGTCTATGAGACTACATTCACATCAAATTGTGTAAGAACATGTTGAATAGTATTAGAGCTTATGTCGAATAGTATTAGAGCTATCACAATTACAAGCAAAATCCCATGTGATGATGTAAAATTAATTATCAACGGTCATAATTTTATCAAAAATGGAGTTAACAAAACCCAAAAAGGCACATGTAGGGCGTTGAGACAATACACACACCACACTGCTTCAAAACATGTTGAATAGTTACCAAGCTATGCTGGTTACAAGAATCTGCTGTAGAGGAGATGTAAAACTGATCGAGAAAAAGGACAATGACTCGGAAATGGATGCAAAAGATGGAACCTTGAAATGTCAGATCTGCATGTCATGAGCACTTTCACTTACTAAATAACTATGTGCAAGGGTTGCAGTGCTTTGGTAGTTACAAGAATTGTAAATGGATGGCCAGATAGATGGAAAAGGGAAGTACTATAGGGCTTGATTTGCTGAATGAGATGAATAAATTCAATATAAAATTTCTTCATGTAACCAGAGAAGTAATCAGAATGTTTTAATATCCATCAGCAACATATCTGGTGGTGTGATGGGTGAGATCCAATTACACATGCATAAATACACCTCTCCCCACTCCGAACTCATCCTTTTTGGTAAATTAGTATACTATTCAGTAAAAATACAGAAAGTTGACCATTGTAAGCAAAAAAAATATCTTGCAATAAGAGACCCTTTCCCTTTTATTTAGTTTAGTTCATATAATAATTTAACATTCACATTAATCCTTAGCATGGGCAAAACAGACAGACATGCATACAGATGCCCAAGTGATTGATTGCTCTGTTGTGCTTCCACCATGGCCAGCTAAAAAAAAAAAGAAGTAAGAAACTCCATGAAAAAAAAAGAAACTCTAAGAAAAAAATCCTGGTTCCACCCCCATTTATTATGAAACGAGTGTGCAACTTGGCTTTTGACTTTTGAGTTGAGACACTTATGGTTGCAACACCTGACTGTAATGGACTATCTCTCTCATAAACTCATTCTCTCTTTTAAACAGTTTCCTTCTACCTACCAAAAAAAACTAGCTCCAAACATATGCATTCAAAACATAACAATTTATTTAGTTAGTTGTAATGGCCATGCTGGAACATGCTCTCAATTTCCTTTATGTGTTGTTGTTGTTGTTGTTATAGGGATTATTATCATTTTTTTAGCACAAGATAGGCTATACATGGCGGCCAG
>QKMX01000478.1:0-11501 GCA_003401595.1 Venustaconcha ellipsiformis
ACCTGGGGTTTTACAATTGGTACCGTTATACCATATACATTGATGCCAGTTCTCAACCGTCGAGCACTGTCATCGAATAACAATTTAGTAAACATCTTTACTATATACGTGAAATGGACACCCACTATTTGCACATAAACCCCATATAATCTGAATGGTTATTAGATTCATGAATGCAGCGTTGGGCGTGTAGGGATGCTTGTGTAACGAAACAACAATTGGTAAAGTCTCATGAACTTATAGGGTTTGCAAAAAGAGAAGGGAGTAGGGAGAGAGCTGCAATTATAAGGACAAAACAGAAACAAAAACGCAAAATCCAAAAAAATTTTTATAAAATTTATCTAGATGATGCGATTTGCAAGAGATCTGTTCTAAGCATTAAATAAAGTAATGAAACAGAACTCAGCAAAAATAAACTGTCGGCTGTATACCTGTCAGAAAGCAAATTTGTATCACCTCAGTTCCACATGAAAATATACTATTCGATAAAGATTTATTGCCGTGGACTACTTGAGTAAAAAGCTGACTAATGGATACAAAAATTCTATTTTACCAAAATGATCCTCATTAAATCCATGTGTTTCTTTAAGGCCCTTGACATATTTTTAACCGTTTACCTCGCTTTTTGATATTTTTTCCTGGTAATTCCAGTACAACTGTCTCAGACATATTTTAACCAGCATCTGCGCCACGTGTGCTTGATTTTACCCTTTTGACACGCTGTATATCGCACAGATCTTACTTTGAATCGCAAAATTCGATGAGTCAGTACAGCATTTGTATTTTGTACACCTACAAATGAAGAGCAACACATTAAAGAAAAGTATACTCCCACAATTTCAAGTAAAATTAAGTAAAACTGAAGGGCTTACTAAGTTAATAACTGAAGAAACTGATTTCAAAATTCACCAAAGTCTAGTCATACCGTATTCGTAAGAAACTATTTATACGCAGTTTCGACTAAAAAGAATTTAATTTCTTACGGAATACATAACTAATTGCGAATTTACACTGTACTCTAGTGTCTCATGGATTAGTTTGAATGCGAGAAACGGAATGAGTGTTGTTTCTATGTATTGAGGGATTAGCTGCTGCGAGCTGATTGAAGACAATCGTAAATTAGAGTGCACCAAAAAGCCGTCAAACGTGTGGTATTTCATAATCTAAAGATTTGTAGAGATCCACCCATCACACTTTGCACGTTTTTATACAGCCAAACGAAATGATATTAAGTAAGACCTTGTCACATGAGAAAAATATGGCCGATACTAGACCCGTACCCGTGGTTGTCTGTCTATCCTCAGCATACCAACCAGTTGATTAGACTGGAATGTTGCCACTGTATCATAAAGTTGGGGTGAGTTGGGAATCGTTACAAAGACGCATTATCAATCTTCCCTTTCTAATGCAAATATTTAGATTTGCACAACAACGTATATATTCTTGAGCGTACCTGATTGGAGGAATCAAAACAGTATGGTAAACTTTATAAAAGCATAGTCATTATTTCATGGTGCAGATGTTAAGGAAATAAGTATCTCTGATCAAATTTGTTTTCACCGCTGATGAAGATGAAGTGTGAGAAATAAGAAAAATACACTTATAGTGATCACAGAAGAAAACGTAGTGGTAAGTATTTTAATGTGATTCTTTTTCCGGTGCCAACCAGAAGATCCTCTTGTTGTGATTTCGAAACTCACGTCATCTAAAGTTAGTAAAATCTTAAATTTCGTTTCTTCGACATATGATTCTGATCCAACATTAGCAGAATCTCGCCAGTGGACGCCATATGGTATGCCAAACATAAAACCGAGGACGTCGAAGAATCTCGCCAGTGGACGTCATATGGCATTCCAAACATAAAACCGAGGTCGTCGAAGCAAAATTCCACATGATGAGCATTACGGTAGGAAACATCAAACAGATTTTTATCTGTTTAAAATGTTATTTACAAGTTTAGTGTGAATTCATTGAATATTTTTATCATACATATACATGTATTCAATTATTTCTAAGTTTCTACTTGACAACTTATTAGATGACTGTACACCATTCATAACATGCACAGTTGAGATGACCAGTAGTATAGATTCGCGTTACTATTGTGTTCAACATGAGAATAACGTATTCACGTTACTATTGTGAGCGGTGTAAAATATACCCAAATTAGCAAAATACTCCCACGTTGGTAACTTACTTGGTTTTCTATGAGTATGGAATCTGAGCCGGACTTTACTCACTAACTGTATTAAGTTTGCTCCCATTGAGATTCACCCGTGGCCAGGATGTTATCAGAAATCTTTATCAGATCTGAAGACTTCATTGTAGCATGTACCGGTGTCAATTTTTGTCAAATAATACTTAAATAATATATAACAAACGAATCTAAATAGAATAAAGCCGTCTCGATACTTTGACGTAAGATTGATATTGTCTTAAATCTTAATAGTGGGAATATTTAACGATCCATGCCACGAGTTCTATCACATACTTAAAAGAGTTGTATGGAAGAGGTGTTGTGTGGACGACAGGGGCGATGTAGTGATATCAAATAAGCACATACTTAAATACCTGCTGTCAAAAACAACTGTGTTAAATAATAATTTCTGATGTAATTCATTACAAAGTATTCAGTTGGATAGTAAGAGGAAAATCGTACAGTTTACGTGAGAAATTCTTCGTTTCTACGAATTTGGTAAGTTAGGCATTACCACGCTCACAAATCTTTGATCGGCAGATATTATCTGTGGTATATGCAGAGTATAGGTTAATGATACCGTTTTCAGATACGGCTTGTACTACTAATGCAACATTGTGGCAGTTAAATAGCATAGCCTGTTTCTAATTTCTTGCTTTGTTCCATTTTTCTTTTGATCTTCTAACAAATTTCCTCCGTCCTTATTTAGAAGCCATAACATCCGGTACATATATTTTCTAAGTTGCATATTTACTTGAATTTGGATATAGCTGGATCCAACAGTGGCGCCTCGTTCTCAATGAGTAGAAATAGTGAAGATTCGTGTTTAGATCTCTCAAGAACCTTAAAACTGACATATTTGAGATGACAAAATTTACGGACTGGTATATGATAACTATACTGAAGCCGTCACGAGACAGATCCTGCCATGATGCTTTGTTCGGGATCATTTTCAGAAGGGGCAAACATGAATTTTTTTTTCGTTTTTGAACAGCATGAAGCTCATCCATTTATATATCAATGATAAGAAAGAGAAACGTAGGTCACATTATTACCTCAATTGTCGTTGGTTGGTCTTTACAATAGGATATTTGTGTCTCCTATTTCTTTCTTAAATTTGGGGCTGTTTCTTTGCTTCTCATCATATTTGTTCATATTCACGTATTATAAATCTAGTTATACTTTACTTTTAGATACCAGTTTCCGCGCATACATGTCACTCATTGAAAGACTATGACACAACAATATTAACACATTACATGAAACCTGTTGAAAATGATGAATGAGAATGCTAAATGAGGTATAAACGTATATTTAAATCAAACATTTTAAATGTGAAGAGTCATTTCCCATCGATGGCAGAAGGTAGTTATATAATAGCTTATTATATTATTTTCATACGGTAATGCCGTGATTGCCAAAAAGTGAGGTAATAGTGTTAAATTATATTTGCCTTTAATTTTAAACAATTGAATACCACGGTGATTATTAAATGTGTATATTTCACTCATTCTGAATTGATATACTATTGAGATTCTTATCAGCCACTAACTGATATTTTTATATAAAAAAATTGGTTTAAAAGTTAACAAAAATAATTAAAACAGTCATGTGTAGATTGAGCATTATATGAAAGTTAAAACCTAGTTGTTGTATTATTATATTTCTTCTCAATATTAAAATATTTTAAAAAATCTATGGGTGTAATTTATGTGAGATCCAGTTTGTTTGATCAATAAAATTTTTAAACGCGAGTTAATGTTCTTTTATGTCAAATTACTGCGATATAATACAGCTATAGAAAAACATTTCATATTAATATAAAAGAGATATACAGTCCGTTATTTCTAAAGGATTATGCAAAATATTACATCATAAAAGATTTGATGGGGCATGATAATATTTAATTATGATTAAATTATATTCAATTCATATTCATAAATACCTGAGATGAATTTCAAGGCAAGATCATTTAATCCGCTGAAAAGAAATAATAGCCTCGTTTAGGTTAATCAAACAAGGATTTAAAACCGCGTAAATGTTTACAATCATGCAATGTTGTTCAAACATGAGCAATAGCATTTCGAATAACCGATTTTATTTCTTTTTCAAATATGTTTACGACCTGTGCCAAGTTACAGTGTGGAGAAAAGCACTGGACATTTAAGAGAAGCAAGCACATAAATATGCAAATTTGAATTACTTGCCAATGTATGCCTTGAAATGTAAATGGATGATTGTGTAGTCTTCACGTTGATTACAACGACAAATGCATAGGTATATTCAGCAAAATAAATTGATTTTTATTTAGAGTTTCTTTCATGTATACACTGATAATTAATATCCTGTATGAGCAAGACTTTATTTCGGTCGAAGTTCTATGGACTATGTACCCGAATCCAACTCCTTTGTACTAGCGTTTTATTCATCTTGTAGGGAAGGTTTAGATACCGTTTCCATTTATAACATGTCTACGTTAATTTGTATTGCACATCACATATGCATTGTCTCTACCCAAAACTGATAATATCTTGAGATATTTGAGAGGATTAAGGTTGTGCCTTAACCTTTATAACACGAATCATTGGACTAGAAGTTTGAGATGATTAGATAGAACCTGTATAACACGATTCATAGGACTAGAGGTTTGAGGTGATTGGATACAAAATTAAGGCATCAAATGTTCGGAGGTACCACACTCGATGGAAGTATGTGAAGTTCTCTAAGATTTTTAGTTTTGGAGAATATTTAGTTGTTTCCTTGTGAGATGCTTTTGTGTGATGTTTGCAACCAAATCAGGTTGATCTACGCTATAATAATTTCCGTTTGCGATATGAAATCTTTCTCGTCGACCTCGCTTTTTATTGGCAAACTTAAGGATTAAAATTAATGAAGTATCCCTTCCTGACGAAATTAAATTTCATTTCCTAGACGTACTAAATAAGAAGATACATTATCAGGTCACTAAGTTTAAGTTTAGCTTTGAGATTCACCGTTTTGTGGGTGGCTTCTTTTATTTTTAAAATTTATTTATTATTTGTCATGTTTATTGTCATTGCGTTCGTTGCAGATACAGCTTTCGTGTGAGAGAAGGTTAAATGGTACGAATCTTGATCATCTATATTATCAAGCGTCATTCTATGTTTTGAATTCCTATAGGAATAAAATGGAAAACTTTGAAAGCGTTACTTGTAATGTTTGGCATTCTTAGTTGGCTTGTATATATGTATATGGTCGACATATTTAAGTTTCTAACTATTTGGAAAGGGGAAAATAAAAATCAAATCATCTTTAATTGCTAATGTTCAGTTCACTTACTTGTAATATTTATTAAAATAATCTCTTTTACACAAATTGAGCATGAATGGCTAAGACCACGTTTGTCTCGTAAATACTTGACGCTGTTTTTCCTCTACGTATATGTAGAGTATGATCTTGTCTGTTTTGTTTATACCGCTTTACTGTTACTAGGATGTACACACCATATGGCATTTTTTTCAGATTGTAAGACGATGATTACAATGGATCCTTGCTAGGAAAAAGGCTGTGTGAAAATTTCTTTCTTCCAAGAACTGCGTGGCAGGTTGATTGCTTCACTCAAACATGCATCCAAAACCAAAAAGTGTTCTTACCAAAACAAAACGCACGAACGTCGTTAAGGATATAGAAGGATGGGCTTTATCAGGTACAGACATTACAAAGGAAACTTCAAGGCATGCCGGTCAATTGACCGAAAATGTCACAGAAGATCGAATGCTTCGGGGCAAACTCATTGAACTGGGAAAAGAAAGATTTAAATTTCTTGCCAAGAGCACTTATGAAAAGCACGTATTTATTAACAAACAAAGGAAAAGGATGGCTGTGCTAAAGAGAAAGCAAACAAACACAACTGTTGTCAAATCACCAACAAATGTAAGGAAAATAGATATAACACTAGATGAATGGTCACGGGATATTGTAAATTCTCCCATAAGGGCATCTCCATTTTTACGCCCTAAAACAGTGCAATTTGTACCTGATACGTTTAAAACAAGCTATTTAACTACTGGTCCGGCAGAACTCTTGCCTACCAGACCAAAGACTATGATCAACATTCGGAATTCAGAAAACGTTAGCCAAACGAGGAAGAAATTTTCTACTCCAATCAGGAGTCCGAGTAGAAACACATTAAAAACACCCTTGGGGCGTTTCAGCCGGCCTGTGTCCGTCATAAGTCAGACTATGTCCAATGTGAGCAGCATGGAAACTACCAAAACGTGGGAAACATCGAAAACTTGGTCAACACGTGATAAATGTTTAAACACCTTTGGCCAAAAGTTTCCTGGAAAAACTGCTGATCCAAGATATTATAAACTTGAGGCTGCGCTGTCTCCAAACTATCCTTCCCAAACGGACTTGGACGTGGAAACTATAATTGAAAACCTGGAATCTTTACACATCCCATCGAGACGGCACACGGAACCCAAGGAGAAAATTTTAGAGAAATTGAGACAGTTTATGAAAGAGCGGGGAATTGTCTTTCCCTAAAGCATTTTGACTTCTTTCAGATCTCAAAAGTTGAAGCTGAAACATGATATTACTGAACAAAACTCGAAAGTTAATTACTAGTAGCTTCATCAATCTGCTACTGATAATGTTACGAAAACGAGGCTTTGGTGTAGAATATAATGGTTCTTCTTGAAACACACGTTTTAGAGAAATTCTCCACTACCAAGGAAATCAGAAGTTTGCATGGACACGTTATGTGACTGCAAATTGTTTACTAATCGGAATAGATATTCATTGATAATGATTCCTGTTTTCTCTTACATGTATTTTAAGATTTTGATTAATCATGATTCCAAGTTTTCCCTTACCATTTCAGCTGATTGGAATTTTACAGTCATCATTGGTAATAGTTTGATTTTTATGTAATGGGTAGACCTTGCTATTGGTGTGTCATAAAAAAAAAATTTGCGAAGTCGACATTTGCTAAATCGAAGGTCAATTTTAAAGTTAAGAGTTGTGTAGGATAGCCACATTCCTAAATATATTGGTTGACTACCACTAGACCCCTTATTTGGGTGGGTAGCTGAGTGTATTAGTTGAAGCGATTTCATAAATCTTGAGGTATACAATACTTTAGGACTTGATACATTCATAAAGATAACCACCCATGTTTCCTCACATACTGCTCGTGTACGTCTCATTTAAAACATTGGCTATTCCAGGTGTCCCCTTGCTGTGTGTCATTGAAACCTGAACGAGAAAAGAATTTCTCACCACTTTTAAAGACTGCAGCTTTCTCATTATGGGCACCTTTTTTGTAAAATAGGAAAACGCTTAGATGTATGAAATTATGGGACTAAATCCGTGAACTCTGGCTAGCTTCAAATTTCGAGATCGTTCAATGAAAGACAAAAAAGTATTCATTTTGATGTAGCTTGAGAACACATTGTATAATTACATGAATCGGCAATAACTGTAACCTGAAACAATCTCTTATCCCTAAGTATTAGTTTCTAATATAAATACCAATCTGGAGTCTCAAATTTTGCAACAAGAAATCTTAAACTTTTATTATCATTATTGCAAAATACATACTGATCAACACACCTTGAAACAAAAATTTCACATTAATTGTTGAACCATAGTAACTGAACCATAAAATACAGGGACTATAAATACGTTTTGGGGACTGTTATATGCTTCGTATGCTTTTCGGGGACTGATATATTCTGGTTTTGCAGTACGAGCATCTGTGATAAAAATCAGCACAGTATATAACTTTCGATATGGACGTTACATACAATCTTTAACCATTTAACGTAGCAATCAGTGACTGACATTTCATCATATTAATGGATGGGCGCAGTGACGGTGAAACTCAGAAAATAGGTAAAATTACGGTAGTTAAGTATTTCATTAATTGTTAAAATGTCTACATCAAACTGCATAAGCGTTTCAACTAAACGTCTTAGTGATAACTTACTGGAATTTCCAAAGTCTAGTCACAAACAGGTAATTCGCCTCGTAGATATCAATCTTGCATTTACAACAATCAAAGATGGATATATTGTACTTTTTATGGAAATCAAACAAACGCTTCTTTAATTATAGCAGTTCATTAGATGGTGGAAATGGTGATTACAGTGAAAATTAAAATCCACTAAGGCCATACAATTAAGTATTAGCAGCAAAATTTCGTCTCCTTGGAATTACATTTACGATAGTGATAACATCGAAGGTATACTAATTTGCAACAACTGTTTCATCTTATATTACAAGTGAATATATCAATTCCAAACAAATAACTGAGCACATGAACGAAGTAAGAAATCGAACTTATTAAACTTAATGCCTAAAAATGGATGTTTTAAGTTTTCACAAATCTAAATTTGCATGTAATTTTATGTCCGTTTTTGCAAGTATAGACATTGCATTATCCCAAATGTGTTAACACGTGACGCGAGATGCAAGTTTATTTTGTGTGGACAAGGAAAAATGAGCAACATAGATAATTATGTCCACATAATTCTGACATCCTTTTCATCATATCGTGTTTGTCACGTGCTTAAATTTGATCAATTCAGCATTATCCGCTTTATAGATTGCCCGACTAAAGCGATGAACCTCGTTTTATGGAAAATCACACTATTCAGATCTACAATTTTATTTATTTTTTCTTCTTCTGAAAATGTGTAGGTGAATTGTATGCGAGTTGTTCGGTGAAAAATAACAAAAACAATATTATGTTATCTCTCTTACGTGAGAGAATAGAACACATTTACATAAATGGTGGTCTGTCTAAACTTGAAATAATTCCATATATATTAATTCGTTTATTATTTATTAATAACCTATCGCTTGCAAAGGGAGATTCAATTTCATGATAGCGATGACCTGTGTATATAATCGAAGGTTATACATTTGTAAATGGTCTGTCACGATACCGTACATAGTGTTTGAATAGATCATATTTTATTGTGGATGGAACATGTTACCTATATCAGAAGAAAAGTTAATTCAGGTTTATTGTTTCTCAGTAAAGACGAGTTATTTTCTTCCAGAAAGGCAAAAAGGACATTTTTTTAAAATGAAAGTTACGCTGTTTATATAATTGTAATACGTATGTGGCAATTCAAATGATAATACTATAGCTAAGTTTAGAATGCCATCAAAAATTAACATTTAGGCTAAAATTGAACAAATCAAAAAGAAGGGACAGCAAAATTAATTACAAATATTATTTATTAATGACCTAATCCATTTAAGAAAGGTAAGTTATTGCGCAAGAAATCCTATGACAGTTTGACAGTCACTATTAAAGCACTTGCAACATGGTAACACTTCCCACATGAGACATATGCGAACGAAACAGAATAAAATTTTCAAGTCAAATAAGAAATTATTCAAAAGAAGTTTCTGATACTCACACAAAATTTGTTCCGGAGCAGTTTATATTATTAATACCCATAGATATATCAAGTGGCTTCTGAGATGTGTTTAATAAATATATATTTAGATTAAGCAAAAATATATGCATTATAATAGGCAGTTAACACCATTAACAAAGAAGTCTAATCAAGTTGAGAGTAGTCTGATATTGTTAATGTCAGTAGGCTTATTCAAAAGTGTATTATTTTATTAAATGATTAAAAACTTTATTAGATTTTCATTATTGTTTTTACAGCTGTTATTTATGAAATGGATTTTCCGTGGGGTTGGGATCGTCTAGAGAGTATATATTGATATGTGTGCTGATGATTCATGAAGTATGTGCATTCGAATGTATTTGTGTGTGTGTGTGTCTATCTGCAGTACAATTTATTGAACCAATTTAATTCAAATTAATAGAAATAGCTAAGAAATTACATTTTGAGGAAATTCAAGATGCAGAAAAGTAAGTACATTTATTGCCATTATTATTACCAACTATAGATGGCATATTTGTATGCCCTGTCTTGTGTATATTCTTTGTTGCAGGAACTCCAGCTTTCGATAGTTGTCGTAGTAGTCTTTCTTATTGATTGGTTGGTGACTCCAAACTGGATTTCTTCCCTTTAAGCAGCGGTTTAATCAGAGATACCATCTGAGTAACTCCGATTGGTTATGAATAATGCATGAAACTTTAAACATTTTCTCCCATGAAGGCTATTTTTTTTTACATTTATCTTGCTTATTAAATTTTCAGTGGTGTGGTTCTTTACAATTCTTTTAGTAACCTGCTTGTGAATCAACCTGTTTACATATATCTTTTAAGTTTAATTATTCCATTTGATTCAAGATTTCTTAATTCTGAGCATGGTCAAAAATGTATGAGCTTATTTTTAGTTAAATTTTCTTTCTTTATTTCCTTAAAATTCATTCATCAAATTGTCCAAAATGTAATTAGGACTTTATTTCTTTGACTTCTTATTTCTTTATCTGAAAAAAAGGCATTGAATTGAAATATTTGCTGGGTTGTGAGTCTATTTCACAAGCGGAAAACAAGGTTTCTTAGTCATCTTGGCTTTTCATCTCGAACGATCTTGTTTTTCTACTAAACCCCGCCTTCTTCAGTTGCATTTTTTTATGTCGAATTTAATGCTTGGTAAGACTTCAAAAATGGCCTGACTGTGAGAAAGATAGGTTAGCTTCAAGATGACATTATATACTATCTTTATAGACTCTAGAGAGCACGGTTTCTACTCTGAAACATTTTGCGAATCGTTTTAAGCATTTTTCCTAGATAAGCGTTTTAATGAGTAGGAATGATTTTATTCAATACAGTGTGTCTCACATTTGTGACCGTAACGCCATCAACTGATATTACGGACTTCATATTAAGTCGCTTGCTTCTTTTAAAGTTTCTTTTGGGACTCAGAGAACTCATCTATATCTCTACATTCAAATGGGTCAAGAAGCTTGTTCATCTGCAGATAAGTCGACTCAACCAAAAATCTGTCGCATGCTACATGAACGTCCATAGTTTATTTATGTTTAGGCACACGTGTCATGCAGCATGAAACATGTCATTGTGGAGAAATACTGAGCGATTCCAACAATGTACAGTTAATCGAGACAAAAATTAGTAATTAGTAACATAGTGTGAATACAACCAAAAGACAGTTTCTTATAAAAGTGGAAAAACTGTAAGAAACGGTTCAATGTTCAATTAAAACACTACATTTCAGAATAAATTTTTATTGGAAAAATACCAGCAGTATTATAATATTCAACTGAATAAAATAATATTTGAAGAAATAGCAACAACAAATTGTTGATACAGAACCAAAATCTAAAAAAAGATATCAACATTCTCGTATTGAAACGAATATATATA
>QKMX01000586.1:0-11818 GCA_003401595.1 Venustaconcha ellipsiformis
GGGAGGGAGGGAGAGAGAGAGAGAGCGAGCGAGCGAGCGAGCGAGCGAGCAGTGGGGTCTCTAAGATCTTTAGTTAGGTTGGTGTAGCATGTATTATATATAGCCTGGTACCCTGTCAAGTTGTGACATCATAAACAGTTCTTGAACAAGGCAGAATACCAGGATCAGCTATTTATTTCTTTTGTTGTTTTTATTCTTGGGCAGGCAGTTAGGAGGAAATAAAGATAGATTGACAGAGAGACAAATTGACATATACTGGCAGAGAGGACAGATGAACAGATGAACTAAGAGCCAGACACCACAAAGGAGTGTATGGAAGTAAGGATAAAGAGATGAAAAAGAACAAAATATCAATAATTGTTGTTTTCTAAATTTTAATCTTCAATAAACATGTTAGATTTAGGATTGAATTTATATATCACATTTGCTGAACTGTTCAGAACATGTCACATAACAAATTTTAATAGAACAACAGATATCTGCCAACAGAAATTAGTGCATTCAATAAAAAGCACAGCTCTTTTTGATGAAATTAACGAAGTGAAAGAACATGTCAATCATAATCTGGTGCAAAGAATGACTACTTTTGCATATAGCTGTGCAATTTTTTTGCACATTTTCAAAACAAATGAACCAATTCTGCAATGCCACTTCAAAAGTGGTAAGGTGCCATCAACCAACACGACAACCCAAATGGTACAAACATTTTTACCTACTTAGAAGTTTTGGTCACTTTTCTTTTTTAATGTAATGGTTGGCACACCTGAATACAATTTGTAACCACTGTTCCTGATGAAAATCTCCATGAATGTTTGTGGAAATACTTTAAATACATTTGATTCCCTAATACTTACTCGCTTCTTTAGAGTCGTAACTTTATCCAAATCTTGCCCACAATAAAAACAAACACCACCCCCAAAACCATGAACTTGCACTGAAGGAGGTAAACATATATGTGTGATATCTATGCTGTGATATAGTTTCTTGGTCATGAGATACACACTCTGCCTACATGTATACATTTAGCATGCATTTGGTTCCTTTGCATACATTTTAACTGATAATGTATCATCACATGATAAAACAATTTTTTGAATTGTTTACGTAATGGATGCAGTCTCTTGCATTGCCAAACTGCTAAAATCTCTGCATCTTGACACCAATAATTTCTATACATTGCATCTAGGCACTAACAATTTCTATACACAGCTCTCTGACACCAAATATTTTCTATACTCAATATCCTGACACCATGGATTTCTATACATTGCATCTTGACACTTGCAATTTCTATATACTTCTCCTTAACAAGAGTAGTTTTCTATACTTGTATCTTGAAAGCAGCAATTTCTATACACTGCATCTTGACACCAGCGATTTCTATATACTGCTCCTTAGCAATAGCAATTTTCAATGCTTGTTATCTTGACATCAGTAATGTCTATACACTGCATCTTGACACCAGCAATTTATGTAGTTATCTTGACAGAAGAATTTTTTTTCTATATATCATACCAACAGCAATATATCTACTCTGTAACCTGACAATATTCTAGATGTTGTATCTTGATAGCAGACATTTCTTCCCTTTGTATCCAGGCAACAAAACACTTCATTTAAAGGCAACTTCTGCATCATCATACTAGAACTCAAGACTTATAAATGAATTTGATTATTTTAAACTAGAACAAAATAACTTAAAATTATACGATCTGCTGCATAAAGCTTGTTTGTGATGAACAATTCCATTTGATATCTGTGTTATCAGAAAATAAAAAAATGCACCGACTCTGACATTTTTGATGTTTTCCTTGGATATTCCAAACATTCATTACACAGACCACTAAAGCATACAGTTAACTTCTGAGCATGATTAGCTATTATTAATAATAAGACATTCACAAAAGCCTTTACAGAATTTTCTGAGACATGTATGGATTGCTCATCAAATATCAAATCAATTCATTCCTATTTGACCAAAAATATATTTTGTTATCAACATGATATTTGCCGATACAATAAAAATAACATTACGTACCATACATCAGGCTCAACATGAGCGACACTGTATATATTGTACTGACAATACAGTGCCTTTCATAATGTATGTCCATACTGTTGTTTCCATAAACTGATTTTTCATACATGCACAATATATAATTGTTTTAAATATATTGCATTATCTCATTACTAGAACTGATAATTTTTCTTATTAATATTTAGCATGTATATGGACCATATATTTGTACACCTAAGTACAAAAATTACATATAATACAGTACTCAGTTGTACACTGTACTTAATAATCTTCTACAGTCATCTGAAGAAAAAAATCTTTACAACCCTGCTCATTCTATTTCTATGTATTATGCACTTGATACAAAATAATACTTGCTAGTTAAACAAAACAGTACAATTTTAATCAATGTTGAATATTTTACATTTAACAATTTTCAGTAAATTTATCAGATTGATACCAAACACCTCAAGTAATAGTGAAATAAAACCAGGGCCTGGCAGGTTTCAAAACAATGAAATGGTAGTCCGATGGATGACATGAAATTCAAACCATGTAGCCCAGGTGACACCCAGTAGCATATTTTAGCACATGGGCTACAACCCCATATCTGGTTTAGTTGAGTCATACCTTATAATTTCAAGTCCTACTATGGGTGAAGCATCTTGGAAATCCTACAAGTAATGCAAAGTAGGTCTACTAATATGGCGGCATGGAACATGAATAGTTAAAAAAACCTGAGCTGTTGTAAATATGCAAGACATGCACATTCAGTTCTTTCAACCTTATTATCCTTGATCTAATAATACATACATATTCACTAGTATTCCAAAATTATCTCAAATTAACGGCAAAATTTAACATCTTTGAAAATGACAATATAGACTTGATAGAAAATGGGTTGTGATCATGCCTGATTATCCTGACCTGGTCAATTTATCAATTCTTAATTACTACTGACATGTAGTTTTCATTAAATGAACCATTTAGACATAAATAAAACAGATCAACTTACAGTCGTCATCATCGTCACAAGTCCAAGATCATTATTCCTTCAAGATACAAACAAATGGATCAAACTTGACCTGTTTCTGATGTGTAACAAAATTTAATTTAGAGTCCGTTTAAGAGCTGTAAACAAGAATACATCATTCATTCTGTTTCACTTCAGGGAGCTTTATTTCATTTGCTGATTAAGCAAGTCCAAAACAATAAATTGCACAGATATGATTAATCTATCATTGATAGTGAATGAATGAAATTGCTTTTCAATATCATATTTCACACATTATGCTTGTCAGGTGTAACATTGGACAGCCATTATTCATTAATACAGAATTTTCATTCACTGGAATAACAGTAATGGAAATCAAAAACAAGAATATGGGGGGGGATGGAGGGGAGCAAGGGTAGGTATAAATATCATAATATTTTCTTACAATTTCAATTTAAGGCTAAATAAAAGTACATGCTACAACTTTGATGTCAGAAATTATCACAAATGTGATAAAACTTGCACTTGTCCTAGATGTTGAGCTTAAAGCCTTGCTCAACAAACAACATAGTTTTGTAATGTAGACAGACATATGAAGCACAATTTTTTTCACCTAAAGAATTTTCTTTTTACTTAAATGTTTTCTTTTGATTATTTTCAGCAACTGCTTCACCAAATCCGACATATTTTTAACTTTTAGGATGTGATGCTGCATAGGATATTGTATGAACAGTGGAGCTGTAAGCATGGCCTTTGCAAATTGTAAGAATGAAAAAGGGGTGGGGATGGTTTGCCAAGAGTTTTTCTCAGTTAGTCCTAAAACAAGAACTGGCACTTTTCATGAAAATGAAGCTTATGAAAACTTTGATGAATATTAATTTTATGTATAAATGAAAACTACACAGAACAAGCTTAGAATAGACAAATGATAATTTTGGTATAATTTAAATCAACACAAAGCATATTTCCTCCATAAGATATAGCTAGCTGTTTATGGTACAATGTTTAAGATCACATTTTTATAAGTATCTTATTGTATGCAACATATAGCCTCCATCCTTAATCCAATCACTTTCAATAAAGTCAGTCATCCTAGATAAATATTTCTCCTAGGGCCTTTAAGTACAGGTAGGCTTCTAAATCAGGACATATATGCCTCTGGCTATAACAACATGTGGACTAGAAGTAAAACCTATTAAGAATGTACAAACTGTCCTATGTCAGTAAAGTTGTGTTCATATCTAATGGCCTTTAGAGCACAGTACACAAATAAAAAAATACCCTTCTCCCAAGTTATTTAAAACATTAAAACCTAAGATCAAAAGATTAATATTACCAAAGAGGAGCATGGTATCAGGCTTAACATATAAACACCAATCAAAAATAAAATAAATCTTAGGTGACAAGAGATTCAATGAACAAATCCCAAATTGGGATGAGTTCATTTTCTGAATGCATGGGTATATACAGTCCCATTTAGGGATATGGCAAAAACCATGAAACTGATAATGTACATGAAAAATTGATAAGCATTTAAAACCTTGTATGTATATTGGTCATAGTGTGAACTACTATGAGAAAAATGTTTTGCTCCTCTCCCATCTGTGTCTGCATATTCATGAGCAAAAACCCAACCTTCCCTAATGGATGACTGTCACTGTCCACAGTCAATTATCTGCTACATCTCCAACCTCCCTAATGGATGATAGCCTCTCTAGTCAATTACTCTTACATCCCCAACCTCCCATAATGGATCATTGCTTCTCCAGTCAATTACTTCCTACATCCCCACCTCCCATAAGGAATGACAGCCTTTCCACAGTCAATTATCCCATACATCAGCATGTATCAACCCAAATCACACTTCTTCCCTCCTGTAACAATTTTTTTTCTTACATATCTATACCTCCCTTCCAGAGTCAGTTCTTTAAAAATTGAACAAGTCAACCTTTACATGGGCTGGCATAGCTTCCACATACATTTGCATGTATCACACCTGATACAGAAGGATTTTGCAGGGGACCATTTATGATTGGACCCACCTCTTCAGTGAGGTCACCATGCCTGGCTCCACCATTTTATGAGGGGTGAAATGATATACACGTGCCATATATGGAAATGTACTTTGCTTAATGCACTTGAAGATCTGGGTCTATGCAGTTTGTTAGGTCTAATCAAGATAACAAACAAGGTAGACCTTGAGCTGCTGGCATATGATGTGAAACAGATCTATTTCTATGATGTCTGCAGTTGGACCCAATATATAAGCAAGTATATACAATATATCATACATACATGTAAAAAATAGAGACAAACAGCAAATGTGTGTACTTTTACACTTAGGTACATAGTAATTGTTTTGATTGACTTTCCACATTTTGTATCCATGTCAGCAAAATAATTTACGCAGTGATTGTTAGATTCACACCTATATTTTGTATTTTGCCTCCTTTATTAGAACTATATTTATAAAAGGCACATTTTTGCTCCAGAAATGTATATCATTATTATTGGGGTGGGGGGTATATTATTTTATGCATTTATATACTTTAAGAAATAGCAGGCATAAAATTGTCATCAATAGTACTTTAAATGACATTGAATGTACATGGAAAATAGCACTTATATCATGTACAACAAAAAGCACATAACTACTTCAACTATTTAAGCCCTACAAGGATCAGACTATCTATAATAAAAAAACCCAAAAGAATATGAGTTTGCTCTATTACAACAAAATATGTTTCTTGAAGTGCTGAAAATATTTGGTACTTGAGAATAAAGCAAGTTCTAACATTTTCCAAATATAATTTTTAGCACAAATCAATAATTAAATTATATTATTACATAATGGTTCTAATTATCTGCACTTTTAACATATATACATAAAATTTTTGAGCTGGTAAAATATTTAAAGTAGCACGAAACAGTAATTTGCCATCTATCCTCAACCAATGTCTAGCACAATTAGGTCCAGGTCAAAGGAACTGTTTATCAAGCTTTTAATAAGTTGACCTAGAGCTAAAAGGCTTGTGAACATTTCTTCAAAACATACCACCCAGATCAAAACTTTGTTGTACAAGATGATAAATCTGGCATTTTTAACTACTGCATAGCCATGTGCTGTCAGAATTTGCAAACAATGACAAAAGTCAGTATCAATAAACACATTTACATGTACATCATTATTGTCTCAAACAAAACTTCTTAAAATTCAAATTTTGAAGCAAAATGAAAGTCTGATTTATATGCATGAATAACATGTCTGAAAAATAGCATTTCTTGATGAAAATAAGAAAATATGTACTGATTTCATCTATACAATTCTGTATGAAAATTGTAAGATACATTCTTTTTTAACATTTTTTTTAGC
This sequence comes from Venustaconcha ellipsiformis, assembly GCA_003401595.1. Classification (NCBI taxonomy): domain Eukaryota; kingdom Metazoa; phylum Mollusca; class Bivalvia; order Unionida; family Unionidae; genus Venustaconcha; species Venustaconcha ellipsiformis. The sequence goes on from QKMX01000586.1 coordinate 6,385, forward strand.
AACAGTACATTTAATAATATACCTCTGCACACAGCAACACAGGTTCTCTTAATACAAAAATAAATTAACCTCTTTAATATGAATGACGTTGGCTATTATAAATCCAAATAAAATTAATGAATAAATGACTCACAAACTGGCAGCACAAAGATTCTCCAAAAATAAGAAAAACGAGACATTTGCCTCAAAACACAAAAATATGAATTCAACGAAAATTTACATCCATATAATTCATCCAATTTTATCACATATACATACATATCCAAAATGAACTGAGCTCTGAAAACAATTGTGCTTCTACAATATAGCTTGGAAAACAGTTGTGCCTTGCCAACATTCTAGAATAGTATTATCCATTAGTATATAATGGAGTCTTTGATTTTGTAGCTTATATCCTATACTGATGAAAAAATATGCAACAACATATACGGCTTCTGGAAAACAATAATAGATATAAAAAACATTATCTTAGCATCCGTACCAGGTTCTACTGAGAAATGCACGTTTCTCCAAAATTTTTGGAGAACAAAACCTGCTGTTCATGCGAGTGCTGTAATTTATGAGCACTGAAGATAGGGTGGGCAATATGGACATGAAACGCATGTGCTATTTATTTGGTACACTTGTGGAATACCAAAATACTGGCAACTAGAGTCAAAAGGACCATAATACACCTGGTCAATTGTCAATCCATTTAAATGATCAAACTGCTGCATTGCCAGATATTTGTTATGAGCTCGCTGTTCTTGCTGTATTAGTACCTGACATGCAAGCTGATGAATCAAATTCAATGTTTGTCGACGTTCATGGCTCATGAGACAAATTGTACTTTTGTCAACAACACGATACAAGGTCAAGAGGTACTCATGCTTCAAGTCTTCTTCTTCACTGAAATGATTGTTCAAGTACTTCTCCAGTTTCTGTCTTTGCTGCACAACGTCATTAAAATCAATGAAAAATCTTGAACACATATATCTTTCCATTCCTCGAATATCAATGTTCGGTGTTGGGCTATATCCGCGAACAAGAAGATTACAGTATTTAAGCAAACCTCCACCACGAATTTCTTCTGGGTTTCTTGTAGCAATAAGCTTCTTTGTCAAATGGTCCCAGGCCTCACTGAAATTTCCGTAGACGCTTTCTGCAACAAGTGTTGGATAGAAATTTTCACTCATTGGAGTCTGAGAAACTTCGTAGAAGGTCAACAAACTATCCAGTATTATCTGGAAGGAATCCACACTGAATTCAAACTGCCTTTTCATCTTGTCCACAAATTTCAACTCTACATTTTTCCCCTTGTTATTTGACAGGCAAATCAGACTCCACCTATCACCGTGCTCGTTGCAAACCTTTACCATTTTCTGAACATATGCCTCCTTTAGACTGCAGCTGCTCATTTTTTCCTTATTCACCTGTTCGGGTAACAAGTCCAAAAGACAACTAAGGACACAGTTTTTAATTTTCTGCAACTCGTTATGATTTGACAAATCAACACCGAAGATCAAATCGACATCATTGTACGGCTGACAACTGTCACTGTCCAAAACGTAACTTGCTGCTCCCCCATTCAATCGTATATCCCCAACACTTACCCCTTCAGCTCGAAGTTTATCTCGTACAATTTTGACTAAGTTTTTCAACTTGACATCCAGAGTTGGGAAATTTCCACGACCATGGATAGCGACAGTTTCTTCCATAACATCGTCAAGTCGAATCACCTGCTCATAGCACAGAACTTGGAAACGAATCAAATCCGAGCTGTCAAACGCTGCCATGCCACGCTTCTAAAGCTTCAGTACAAAATCTGCAAGGAGAGAAAATACCAAGATGTTATCCCTTCGCCAAGCCGATATAAACTGTCAGAGGCTTACACAGACCTTGTGTAATACGAGAAAGTGCAGCATTAGCAGTATTACGTACCTTGACTGCTCACCACTGTTTTTAACTAGTGTATCACTGCGCATACGTGAGGACGGTACAAGTTCTAAAAGTTTAACAAATACCTCTCATAGATCAATATTAGTAATGAAAAATATTAAACTAATCAATTTTATAACCCTTCATGAAGCAATATCAACTTGTCATCTAATTTTAAGGCGAAATTTTATCAACATATGATAGGTTTCCAAGCACTAATTTCCTGGGAGTGAAGCGGAACGTATGTCAAGATAAACAGCTGATGAGGTTCTATTTATAGACTCCAGTCTATTAGCTACTGGTCATGACGACACTAAACTCCCCCTACCAGTGACAAATGAAAATCTGATCCGGTACGTTTCACCCTAGAGGAAAATGTATTAATTTGCCGAAAATATGGGGAAAACAATTGAATTTAGTAAATGTGCATCAGCCATAGCATTTACTCATAAAATTCTATTTGAAGACGAAAGTTTGAAACAGAGTCACATTTCATATTATCAAAAGAACGTTTATAAACAATACTGATTAATATGGAGTGGGGAATATTATTTCATTTATTTTTGTAAAATTGCTAAGTTTCAAATTGTTACACAAATCCTCCAGTTGAGATTTCACGTTTTGACCCGTAAATTCACGATGTTGATAAAACTCGCAATTTTTACATCCAATTAAACAAAGGATTGTTTGTATTTACCTAGATAGTTATTTTTGAGTAACAATCCTAAAACGTCATGACACTTCTGCCTCTGGTTTTGTTATAACTACAACATGCATGCAAGATAAATAAAACATTAATATTTTAGCGTCTGTACCTCTCAATACAATTTAAATTGGCAGTCTCACCCCCATGACTATTTTGCAAAGCTTATTAGTCCAATAAATATAGATCCAATTAATTCCATTATCATTTAAAGAATCTAATTATCGAACCATAAAAAGTAAATCCTCACTGTTTGTTCATATTATGTTAAGACAGGAATACAAAACTGTACAGAAGCAGATGCGTTTATTCATTTGAAGCAAATTTTTAAAAAAAATTACCTCTGAAAAGAGGGTGGTTAGCTTTTATCCAAATCTGCTGTTTTTAAATTAAAATGAACGGTTTTTATGTAGACAAAAGAGGATCTTGTCTGCCTCTTGCGATCCTCTCTGAATTAGCCTTTGCTAAATATGACAACGATTAAAAACGTATTTGAACAAAAGAAATGAAATATTGATTAAAATTTAAAAAGTGAAAACACAGATAAACAATTCCATAAAATAGCAACAATTGTGGAACATAAAATAAATCTACCAACCTTCTTATAGCAAAGCCACTATCCTTACAGCAAGCCTCCAGATGAGAAAAAAGTATAACCAGACAGCACCAATCTCAAAATAGATATGAGCGTAAATACAACAATTCTTTTTTTATATCTAGATTGATTTACGTTTCCCGTTCATGTACTACATCTGTGAGGCCGTCTTTGGTGAATTAAGATAGTATCATCCGCCCCCAATCCTTCTCCTTGGGAAATATATTTACGTCAGTGGAAGCTTGGAAAATCAATAAAATTTTCTCTATTCGCATCCTATTCAGATCAATATTCCCGATTGTTCCAGAAGAAGAAAAAAAAAGATATTCAATCAAGGCAGCATACACGGATTTTTCAGGTTGACTTATTCTGAAAACAACCATAACTATCACTGGGTTTCATTCAAATAAATCATGACCAATCAAAACAAGTGTTATAAAATTTGCGACGTAAAACATCCATTTATGGAAATTGACCTCGACCTATGTCCTGTTGCTATGGTGATTGCACGTGAAATTTACGTCATATGATACCAGCTGCCTACGACTTAATTCATCAATGGGGCTTGATCGGGACCTCAATAATCGATAAAAATATAATTATCCCAAAGGATGGGATTGTCAGATCAATTGTACCACAATGTATGTCGCATGTCTAAATATTAACCTTAGACGCTAAGGAGGTGATGAAGGCAGGTAACATGATGGGGAAATTTGGAAAAACAATATTTATTGGAATATACTGTACTTATCCCCCTGTATCGCACAAAGGTTTCATATTATCAGGTGAAACAAAATATCTCTCATGAAACGAAAAAGACAAAACCAAAAAAGGACAAATTAATGAGTCTTCATCTAAATCCAGGTTAACAATATCCACGTACACATCGATAATCAGAAATGATATATATGGACCTTAAAACTATGCACAGACTCATAATTTGTAAACATTCTTCATAATGCAGACTGATACAAGGCTAACAATTAGATCTCATACCGCTATTTTATTTTCCATAAATGTCAAAGATTAATGGTTAAGAAAATAAACAACTTTTGTGCACTATATGGTCTAGACCACAACACATGTACTACTTGGTTCAGGGTAGCATAAATATTCTGGACACAGAAAGTGAGGGACTTCGACAATTTAAAAAAAAAAATTAGCAACCTCCGCCAAAATTTTTTTTTTTTTTTTTATAAAAACCCCAAACAAATAAGTATTAAAGCAGCATTTCAGTAGAAACTACCTAATGAAAATTTCATGACTGGTTGACACGGGGCCATCTTGGTTTGGATGACTTCATAGTATTTGGGACTCAGTATTTACATAACATCAAATTGTGCAATGAAAGAGAACATTTTCAAGAATGGGCATGATATTCAATAAAAACAAATCAAATTTCGCTTTCACTGTAAAGATGCAATCAATTATCTTATTTTAAATACTAATTTTGAAAATTTCTAGTCTTCTGAAAAAGGTAGCTAAAAATAAATTAGTATTTTTTTTTTTTAAAGTACGCCGTTTGATTTTATAGTCATTTAGAAAATGCTCAATGAAGGGATTACCTACCAACATAAATAAATACCCAAATGTTTATAACAGTGAACATTCAAAAGGTTTCCTAAAAAAAAAAGTTTCGGGCTGAACAAGCTCATGTTGAGGTGATTATTACGATCTTTAGTATTGACGTGAATGAAAGAGCAACCCATGTTGAGTCAAAAGTCGATCTAGGAAACATGAATAGAAAAAGTTGCTCATAGATACAAAAGCGAAAGTAACCCAAAAAGCATGTATCTGAACACTGCTATTACAGCCTACACGAAACTAACAATGGTCCAGGGGGAATAACCCTACTTGTACGAACGCGTCGGATTTTCTTGAAATTTCGATTAGGTCATGTTGGATGACATTTGGTTATTACCAGTTAATTTTATATAATTTGATGTTAGAATATGGAATATGATATATTTGGATATGCCTCCCATTAGTAATTATATTTGACTTAAACTCAGGAAATGTCCTTACAAAACGTCCACGACAAGAAATTGAAAAGTCGATAACCAAGTCTGCAACATTTTCAGGAATGTGCATTAATGATGAGGATAGGTGTAAACATGAATCTAAAACAATATTGATGTTAGCATAAATACTATGCATTCAAAATTCAGTCGGCGGAAATTTAAATAAATGAGAGAGAGAGAGAGAGAGAGAGAGAGAGA
>QKMX01000634.1:0-10049 GCA_003401595.1 Venustaconcha ellipsiformis
GTATGTATGTATGTATGTATGTATGTATGCATGCATATTTATATTTATAACTATAATCCTATGACACCTTACTGTGATTAAGTGACAAGAGAAGCAAAATTAACATGATTTGTAAAACGTGAGAAAAAATGAATTGCTGTTCTTGTTGTTGAACGGCTTAACACCATTTCTCAGCACAAGATAGTAAAGGCTGTGATTATAAATTAATGGTTCTTAAATACGTCAGGTATTTATCATCTGACCATTGTTTGAGGAAAACCAATTGTACATGGAAGATTGAGGGCTGATGCACTTATCATCAAATCAACATGTTGGAGGAAATGGAACTTGTACCGCACGAATAATACGTGTAAGGAAGAAAAGCAGTTTGATTTTATAACTGTATGGCAAGAAACAGGCATCTTTATTACTGAAGAATTGATACATATACTGCACTATGCATCATTTAATGTAGTTACCTATCAAGAGTTTTGGCATTTGTGTTAACAGCTCTTTAAAGAGCAGAAAACGTGATCAGCGACAGTAAATATATATCGTACGCAAATTTGAAGATAATGAAGGAAGTATCTTCGAAAGAGGATTTGAAATGTAAAGAAATGGTCTAAATAAAACATAAACGAATTTGTAAACTATATATGGCTTGACATTTAAGATCGTTTATAGCAAAACATCTAAGAAGCATTCCGCTTCCAATATCTAAGCTATCGGAATAATTTTGACCTTGACTCTATTGCAGGTTTATGAAGAAATCGATTTTCCTAATTGTCCCTACCTAAATTAGTTATTCGTACTGCGGGAATCTGTGTCAGATGGTATTGGCTTAGGTTATAATGGACCGCAAGAAAACAACGTGTAATTTTCATTTGCTGTCATACCTCTTCTACAAACCGAATCGACAAGAAATATAGTAATAACCCTGTCAAATACATAGTAAAATATTGTATGTAAAGGTATACATCCGTCCATGCTACGTTTGTACGTAACTCCCAAAGTATAGTTGGATATCATGAAACATTTTGTATTGCGGTATTTTTTGCGATACGTAACATAGCATAACGCAGTTCTTTTAGGGACCAAAATTCAATATTCTGTATTACGCCCTTACTCTTTATTTTAATTTCTCTCTACGAATAGTTCAAAACCACCTTATTTTGTTCCATAACAAATTCCACCATAATAAATCCATGATATTAATTGGAAAAGAAAAAAAAATAATTTCCACGAGATAAAAGAAAGTAAATTAGTTCAGCTGAAAAGAAAAGCACCCCAGCTCCTTATTGGAGACGAATTTTGTATGTAAATGCTATTTTTGTAGAAATTGCAATAGATTAATTATAGCGTATGTGTGACGAGTAAGCTTACGTTATGGCGGATAATGTAAAACCTGCTGACATTCGATGGCCTATTGATGAGACTCGAATGTGTTAATACTGACTCCAATAATTTGCTATCTATTACATGCATAATTGCCAGGGACATCTTGTGTGGAATAATAACGGCCTGGTAGAATATCTATCTGAGAGGGACGGAAAACATAAAACATACTTTTTCCACAAACGAGAAATTTGTGTGCACTTATGTGAAGTTCAGACAAAACGTGTTACACCCCTGAAAATCATAGGATTGAACGTAGCCATACAACGGAGTACATATAGGTAACACATTCGCATACATTAGTAAATAATGTAGACATCATATATGGCTTTGATTCGAAATTGTTCCGAAAGTCTGTTATGGACGGGATATGTTTCGCAACATTCCATTTCTCCACTATGGCGTAATACTTGACACGTGTCAAACATATCATGAATATATTGAAAAACTTCATAGGAGTCTTGCACCTAGTGGGCTGAAGACACGAGTTTGATTTGGCTCATGGTTCATTAGGTATAAGGCAAGGCTGTATTTACCCTGGGTCAGAGATTCGGGGATATGAAAAGATGAGATATTGAAATTGGTCAATGCAATATTTGCAAACAATATTTAGGTGTTCCTAAAATTACCAATAATTCGATTGTCTTAGATGAGTGCGAAATATACACATTGTACCTCATATCTTTACGTTTAATTAAATACTGGTTGAATGTCGTAAGAATGCCTTCACCTCTATATCCACACCAATATTATTTAATGTTAAAAATGGTTAGATGAAACCAACCATGTCACCTGAGCTATCAAAATTAAAAACACGTTATTTTTTTCGATTTTGGATATGATTGGTTAAATCAAGGTTCTGCACAAAATTACCAGAAAAGTTTTGTTCATAATACCCCAGGCGGCCAGCAGGAGCTAAAAGTAAGACAGGAAAAGTTGCCTACTAAAAGGACGGCCCATGAAACTCAAGAACAAATGAACATTTGCACCATGACGTGGAGCCAAAGCACCATACCGCCACTGAGTCAAATACTCCATACATGACATAGAACACAACTGTTTGTACCCAAGGAACAAAATATTTACACTACGTAAAGAATCCATTTTGAAGATGGCAAGGTGAGTATGGGCATAAATTTATCAGTTGAAAATTTCACATCTTGAACCCTCAGGTTGTTGCAAGATGAAATTTTTGCAATGGTCGAACACTGAATTCACCACATTGTAAGAATCCAGTAATACCAGTTGATAAATGCATTGCAGCTACACATACAAAGCTGGTGAAATAATTTCCTCATGTAACATAGCGAAAAATGTATCTCCATCTTGGATTTTATAGGAAATATGGATTAGAAGTTTTAAATTTGTTCATTTTTAACAAACGAATTTAAACTGAAATCTGTAGGACGTTTGGAAATGGTTACTGTAACCCGTCCTTAGGTAATGGAATCTAATTCCTGCATTGTACACCTTAATTATGGAGCTCTACAGATTCAGATGCGCTGTGACAGCTGCGTGTTGATACAATATGTGATGAAATAAATCAAAACATCTTCTGTAAGTACAGGTAAAGAGTATACATAAGCAACAGCATCTGTAATGGCCAGAATCTTCGAAATATGCTGAAAGCCATTACAGTGCACGGACCTAGTATTATTGCAAACGGATAAGCAAAACAAACCCTGCACGCGTTGCCTCAAAATAGTATCAACATTGAAGCTGGAGTTGTGTGGGGAACTCAGATGGAATTTGTCCTGCATTTGGTACCAAGCGCAAGAAAGAGCGTCACCTTTAAGGCAATTCCTACCAGGTTTATGGCAAGGTTGAAAAACGAACATACCATATTAATATTCGAACAATTGTCATTATAATATGCGTTTTGTTAATGCTTTTCATGGTTGCAAATTAACGCAGTTTTCCAGGATTCTTCACTTGGTCCACTGACTTCCCAATAGCACAGCAGAGACTACAGCTGGATATAGTTCGAACAGAACTACTGCCATCGATACGAAATTTCCTTATTAAATTAGATGTTGGGAACATTGTCCTTGAAACAATTTATTATTGAAATAGCCTGTCATCACAGTTGGGATAGCGTACAAGGTAGACAACTTTGCATCAAAATTGCAAGTGTTTCAGCAACCTAAAATAGTTTCCTTGTAGCATACGATTCCCTATGTGGAAAAGACTATTGATAATAGTTGACCTGGTCTACATGATGTTAGAGTCTAAAAAAATACCCAAATATAGAAGCAGCGTAGCTGTTTCAACGACTTCAGTTGATGAGAGGGGCAAATTTCGTTTGTTAAAGGCCAGTAAGAGAACTGATTTTGTTCTTTCAGGTTCACCATCTAAAGGATTGATTTCAAGAAAGTTATCTAACAAATGCAGTCCAATGGAAACATCATAGATATTCTGTAAAACCTAGCAAATTACCTTAGAGGAAGAAGCAAAGATTTTGTGGCAAGACCTAATGCCGAAAACCTATCATGTATAGAAATAAAATGCAATGTCCCACTTCACACCATAGCAAGGCCAATATTAATCCTTAATGGGCACCACTTTAAAAGCATCTTTTATATCAGCTTCACATATACAGTTACCAATACCGAGTTTTTGTTGATATTATTAGCATGCTCACACATGACAAAGGAGATCGAATATTCATCTTTGTATATCAGAGCTTAAATGCTAGGGTGTAAAGGGTTGTAATGAGACGCTGACAGATGTACTGCAAATCGCTTCTTACCAGATTATATATATTCGGCAATGCCCAAATGGCTAATACGATAGAGACGGGATGGATGTGGTCAAAGTTCCCAATGTCAAAACTATTATCGAGTTCATACTCAACCAGCTTTGACATTGCATCTGGCTCCAGAGAATTTAGTTACAGGCCTTAACAGTCAATACGCAGAGTGGACACATTTCTCAGACCTGTGTCAAAACCATTGTCAAATCTTGCCAATAGCAATTTAATAATGTTTTTGTCAGGGTGAGAAGCCAGCTCTAACTCAACTTGTGGTATGTTTTCTGGGCCTATGATTGGGTTTATCACGCTGGGGAGTTATTGTTTCTGTACGGTTTTGAGGACTTGCATGTGCTGGTAATCCCAAGCTCTATACGTTCTGCAAAAATGTATTTTGAGGCAGGGTATGAGGTGATTTTCTTTCAGTGTATTGAAGTTTCTGATAAAATATCTGCCTTAAATTCTCTTTCTTGCTGTACCAAGTACATCGGTGCTAAAAGACTTGGTTGTAAATGCCAATTTGGGAGAATAACAAGCTTTGGTCTAAACTACCAAATTTAAGCAAAAGGATTATAACTGTAACGTGCTGTTGCAGAGTTCGCAATCAGTTTCTGTACAATTAGTTATTATAGAACCAAATAATGGATTGTTCCATGTTGATCAAACAATTTTCACATTTTTATATCTGTGATGTTCTGAACTTCTTTGGATGTTCATATAAAATATTGCAGCCATACCTGGATTCCATATCAATATTGTCTTGCTCAAACAAGTCTAGCTTTAGTGGCGTTTGAAATATGCCTGACACATGATACTCTTGTAAATTCCAGTTAGCTTAAAATAATTGCAGCAAAGCAATAGAAGAGTTCTAGAGATGGTCGGGATTTTGCTATCAAGACGTATAGGGGTCCGAGTGTGGACAGCCATAAGAGGTCATTAGGGAAGTAGAAAAGTAAACGCCATTACATTCTTGATTTTCGGTAAGCAGATTCTGATGCTTGAATGTGAAATTATCCACTTCATATACACTGATAAATCTCAACTAAATTGACCAAATTTCGCATGAAACGGATATGAGATTATGTAGCAATTTTCCCTGGATGGATTGAAGTTGTCTATTGCTGCACTGTTGTCCAAGACAGTAACATCCGGCAGCAATTATTCATAGAGTCAATGAACGAGCGAACACTCTCAGCTAACGGTGTCACCGTATATTTCAACGCCAGCAACGTCTTCGGCAATTACGTCCAAGTCAAAACATTAGGCTCCGTAGAAGAAACTTTCTGTTGCACATGGAAAGTTCTTCACTAAACTTAAACATAGATCAATTCTTCGGTAATGACACGTAATTGTTGGAATTTGATCTCTAGCCTCGGCATGCATAAGGGTCGACCCATCTGTCACGGCGAACTCAGATACATGTCAGCCACGAGCTCTACATTGTCTATTTGTGAATTACTATCGGAAACAAGGTACAGTAGGAAAGTGAAATCCATAAGACATAGAGCAAGAACGGTAAGATGAACATAAGTTTTGTTCACATTGCAGAAGAAACGTTAGATTCAAAATCCAGGAAATTTCGACAGGATTAGTAGAATGCGGAGATTCAAGATCCATTGTATGTACATTTGAAAAGGCAGAGATGTAACTGATCATTTAGTACACTACATATTCATGCCATTTTACACACATATTATATACTTTCATCTGCTCTTTGAATTCAGCTGACACCGCCTACTACCAGAAAGTGTTTTCGTCATGCACACCTCATGTAATCCTCCTCAGGCTAGATGTATATATCAAGTAAAAATGTTAGGTATAGCTTCCAGCACAATTCCAAATCTACCTCTCACTGCTAAGGAACATGCACAACATCCTTATACAAGTTTTAATAAAAGGTTAAGCCTTATATATTTACATTGTAACAGCACATCACCAAATGCTCGTTTAGTGGTCATTATCATGAAAAAGCCCATTACAAAACGCAAAATGTATCTAAAATAAGTAAAGATCTTCAAGCTGTGCATAAGTTAAAACTTTATTATGATTTTATACATAACAAGAATACATATATTTACAAGGAAAGATTTAGTACATGCATTGTAAGAAAACAAAGGATAAACGAGTATATACATTATTCATTCTATGTCTTTTTCTGTCTATGTTTCTCTCTCACTCTCTCTCTCAATCTTTCTCTCTGACGTTCTGACAACTTCAAAACACACAACTACTACAACATTAATACTTAATCGAAATATGTGTCTATCTCTGTGCTAGCTTGTCAAGGACTAGAATATAAATATACAAGACTAGTGTAAATTCCAGTCGATGCCAGGCTTATCCCTGCATTACAGTGTATGTTGGGCTGATCCAAGCCCAATTATAATTGATATTAGATTGTTATTTTTTAAGATTCGCACAGGTGCATCCTTTCAGATGACCTAGGGATTATGACAAGTGAATGATTGCTTGCTTACGTCATCTATGATCAAGCATAAACGTGGAATCTCCATCTCTAACTAAATACGCTATTTGTAAGTTCTAAAGGTTTATTTAAATAAATTATATATAAAGACAAACGTAAAGTATTCCACAGACCGAACTTAAAATAGGAATTAATACTATTGACCTATCAACATGCACTTAATCTGTATCACTTCTAGAAAACGACAATTCTACGTAAATCTGTTTTTGAAGCGGACACATTGTAAACCAAAATATCATTTTCGTAACTATGAGGTTAGAAAAATATAAATGTCGACTTCTGAAAGTGCTTTGGGTCGAAATATAATCGACAATTTAACTGCTGTGACAAGACGAAAACAGTGAGCTAAGTATAATATAGCTGCATACGTGTTCGAATATTTGTATGAAGCTTAATTATCCATCCTTGTCCTTTGTTATGTTTCATTTGAGCTATTGGGATAGCATTTGGATATAAATACATCTACATAAATATCTCTATATCACATTCTTTTCATTGCCATTTAGTGATATTTACAGTAATTTGTGGCTCCAAGCCATTTTATGTTTTAATAAACTTCATAGCTTTAACATGTATTTGCTTTATTTATTATTTTCTTTTGTTTCAATAGATGGAACCAGACGTTAGAGGATGATAATTCTGACATTGGTCTAATGAGTGTAGCCACACATGTTTGCATGTGTAAATTCATTATTATTATTATTATCTTAGAAATAAATAAACACACAAGTTTATGGTTTAAACAAAAGAGAAGGATAGCGCTCATTTAGTCATGTTTGTACTTCTTTGTAATAATTAGCCTTGAGTAGGTATCATAAAATGTATCCTACAGCATTATTTGCCCTAGGTTAACATAAATTTGAGAAGCATATCCTTCCGGTTCCTGTTACGGAAATATTTAGAAATTACATAAGATGTTAATGTTGTGATATCCAATATGTAGGGTAGTGCATATATAAACTGATCGTATTCATATTTTCGAATATGACTTGCATTTCTTGTCACGAAATTAAAGTTTACGTCTTAAACGATATCAGGTAGGTATATTGCAAATCTAGTATGCATTAATATTTTAGTCAATGGACATTTTAAAGTTACTATCAAGATATTCCGTACAGTGTCAAACAAATATTTAATTATATATTTATTTAACTATAGAGTCTGAAGTATAATGTTTGCTGAAAGAAAGAACGACTTATTGATGTCGTTACGTCTCATTTACGCAGGAACCAGACACATCAGAAATATCATTCAACAAATTGTGTCCTCTCGGTATTGTAACAGTGAATTGAACGGTTTGGACAAACGTCTTCTTTATTCACTTCTTTCGTTATTTTGTAGCCATGAACAAACTGTTTCTACTCTGCGTAATTGCATTAATTGCAACCATCGGTATGGCCTCCGGATACCTCCTCGGAAATCCCTACGGTGGGTATGGTGGTTATGGAAAAAAAGGAGGTAGCGGAATTTACTGTGAGTACCTTATAAATAGTTTCGTATCTCTTTACATGTAAATCTCTGTAACAATTATGACAATGTAACAATTTTGTAGCATTATCTACTTTTCCGGGAGCTTTAAAATTTCATCAGGATAATGAGATGACTTCTCTTCGATTCCATACTCAAGGTCTAATTTATATAAATTAGTTTACTAGTTTATTGTTTCATTCAATGATGTTTTATTTGTAACAATTTGCGAAATACAAGGCAAAATAAAAACAGGGATGCACTGTAGAAACCATTTGACGTTCTTAAATGACCAAAATGTCAGTATTTAATTAATCATACAATAACATTGACATAGATAATAATAGATGACATTGCAAAAGAGCCAAAAACAAAGATAAGATTATCTCAATTGATTTCATTTCAATTATCAAATCAACTGGATGTGTTTTAACTCTTTTCATGCAGAAGATTTTGGTCAAAATGAAATGCAGACTGTTGCTGTTCCTAGAGACATAAGCGAAAAATCAAAATAAATTATTGATGTTAATAGAAGCGTGCACGTGTTTACAAGGATGAAGTGCAAGACATAATGTAGGTTAAGGTACTAGATTCCAAGACTGATGAAGAATCAGACATGTGACAGTGTGATGGATGGGAGACACTATGTACACATCATAGTTTCATCAACAGAACAATTTGCGCAGTCAAAAGAACACATCTTTACTGTCTGTATCACTGTACTCTTCATTTGCTTAGAAACGTTTGTATTACACCAATATCTTTTGCACCCTGTTTATTGTCCTTTTTATCATTACATATTATATCTTTGCAGTTATCTTCCTGATCATTATCCTCATTATATTCCTTCAACCCTACAAAGATAAGTAGAAAGATCAAATATGAATGTAAGAAAGTTTAGTGAATAAAGAAAATATCCAATATTTACAACGGATTTAAATTCAAATATACTGCATGATTTGAAGACGTGAAATATCCAGAACATTTTGCTGTTTCTGTCCTTAAGGTTTTGAACAGTTGTTCAGTTTGATAAATGTTTAGAGGTTTGTTCCTTTTGCTAAACTTGTTTCCATAACGTACTTGAAAGAGAAATAAGAAAGAAAGATGGAGGTATGTTTAGTAGACCATGTGTTTGGGAGATCCTTAAATGATAAAGGAGAATCAAATGAGATTGAAAATATTTGGTGTGATATTAACAAAAATACTTTTCTCGAAATGTGGGTCAAAAGTTGCTCTGATATGAATATATGTGAATATATGATAAGTTTCACTGTTACCATTATGGATGGTATAGGATGTGCTACGATTTTTACAGGAGTACCAGACAACATATAATGGCGCAGACTTTCAGTTGATGAATGCTGAAGAAAGAGGATTACATCATAAAACAAAAGTATTTGGTTAAATTATAGATGACTAATATTACTAATATATAAGAAGTATATTTGTAATAAATTATATTCTTAATGCATTTGTTCTTTTGCTATCGTTTATTTATAATCGTGATGTCTTTCTTCGTATGTTACCGATGGTGTATTTTACACAAATCTCTACCTCTCTTCCTTTCTTCATCTCTATGATTATCTCTCTCCATTGTGAGACAGTTTCATGTTACAATAGAGCATGGATAAGAATCAATATAAAGAGACTAAAAATGTATCATCTCTCTCTCTCTCTGCTCATATGACAGGCTGCCTAAGTGACATCTATTTCCTCTTACATAGTGACTGCAATGTCTTTATTAAAGTGAGGATAATTACACGATTACATAAGAGAGATATAATGAAACACATAGGAATTAAGACTCGTAATGCTACTGTGCCTAACATGATTGAAACATGGAACATTAACTAAGCAAACTTAACTTAAAATACCTTTAGAAATATCAGAATAGGCTTTGTTCAGATCAGTATAACACTGGCATCCTTCATTCACCTCCCCGCAAATTTTTATTTTTAACAATATATATATATA
>QKMX01000653.1:0-10700 GCA_003401595.1 Venustaconcha ellipsiformis
TAGTAGTTGTAGTTGTAGTAGTAGTTGCAGTAGTATTGTTGTTGTTGTTGTTTTGTAAGCAAATGATAATAAATGCAAGGAACGAATCAATAATTTGATTTAACAAAATTACAATCTGATGGGACAAAGTATTAATTTGAAGAAAACAGTTCTTGTTATGAGGAAACGAAGTTTTAATTTGAAGGATCGAGATATTAAATATTTAATACACTTCATGGACATTACAAAGTGACTTTTTGTCATATAACTTTCAATGATTACAGCAGTAACTATGCATTGCACTTAATTTTAACTGGCTGGACTAACTGGGTGACATAAAGCAATTAATAATCGTCTGTCATTTAAAAAATCAATCAATTTTTTATAGCTATACCTGAAAATGGCAGCATGAAAACATTTCAATACAATTTTAAATGTAAATGAGAGCACTTGCATAGGTGTATTAATACGATGATGTTCGCATATGCATCCGTGGTAGTTACTGACACCACTGAAAAGTAACCGGAACTGTACAGTTTCATTTTTGGCGATAATTGAAAATAATGTCTAAATATTTTAATCCTGGAAAATGAAAGAGATATGCTAACTTTCCGCAAGAGAACGTTTTGTCTGGATTACGTCAAATATAGGCAAAGACTGACAGTTAAGACGGCAGATCAACATTACGGCACTCTTTCGTAATTATACAATATCAATGATTCATTCAATCCATATTTATTTCCTCCTTTCGGAGATTAATAACAGAGAATTGGTACATACACGAGAATACCAAGGACAAGACGTAAAAGTACGTGCATAAATCACGAACTCGTATATAGATTCATACAATTAAACATAGAAATTACATATTCATACATACGTAATTAGGAATAAATTTTGTGTGTGTGAAATTTTGATAGCGTTTTCTACACATAGAATGGATCATTCTTAACGTGAATTGGTTTTAGATACATACAACTATCACAACTTCAATTTACCCTGCCTAGTCGTATGCTCGTAAAATGGTACTTTGTCTTGTCGTTATTCTACTAATCTACAGCAAATTTTCTTACACCAGGAAATTTATCTAATAACACACGAAAATCATTATTTTCTGGAGCAGCAATAATATCTCTGTACTTGTTATATTTATGAGAGGAAAGATCCTCTTATGTTTTATTCCCACGAGTATTTACCCAGAAATGAAATAAAGTTTAAAATGTGCTGATATCTTTGTTATATCATCTTTTATCAACAGCATATTCATTTTCAGATGTTCTCATATAACTAAAACTTTACTAAGGTCTAACAAACTAAAACGTTTAAGTACCATGTAGTCTATGAACTGCGTATGCTGTGCCACATTTTGATAAATTGAATTTGTAAATTTATATAACTTACTCGTAAATTTAGTTACCATGCAAGTAACTCTTATCTTTTTTTCGAAAATATTTTGTCAACTTCTTTATCATACATTTTAAAACTATTTTTTAACCATTCGTGTGAAATTGATGGCATGCGTATCATAATATCACGAAATATATCTCTCATTTCAGCTAGTGCTTGATAAAATAAGTATATTTCTGTATCTGGTTACAATTCCAATTGCTATTATATTTTTAACCATATTGGGTGCAGTATTGATACGTGATTTATCATATTTACTCTTTTCTTTACCTGTTAATGAGTCAACTAATATAAAATAAGCTGACGCTAACAGGTCAGCAATACAATGATAGGCTACTAATTCAAGTAACAGTCTTTTATCAAGATAATCCATACTTTGTCCACAAAATATACGGCTTTTAGAAAATATGTCTCTTAATTTGCGATTTTCTATTAGTTTACCTTCTAGTTTTAGTTAGTTTATCATATTCATGATGAACATTCCTAATTTACTATTGTGCTGTTTTCTTTTTAGTGCCATATATTTTTGATTTAATAACACTAGAGTTGTTAATTAGCAGTGGCTTTTCTTCATTAAATTCAAGAAAAGTATTTACAGCAATGTTTCAGTTTTCAGTACTTCATCACAATAGCTAGGACATTTTTTATTTATTGTATCAAAATCTCTTATAGTAGCATTTTAGCTGAGAGCCTCTCTTACCAGCAACTCTAACAAACTTATCATCATTTTCATTCAAACTTGGTGAATCTAAAGTTAACTCTTTCTTTCGAGTAAGTGTATTTGTCGCTCTTGCTTTAGCAGCAATTTATGGTTCTAGCTGAGCAACATCAGCTATTGTGGTATCTGTTTTAAAATTAAATATAAAATTATAAATCTCGTTTGCAACTCTGATCGATGGCAGTTCTGTTGACATTTTTATATATATAACGATCACATTAAGTTGTCAACAGTATTTATCTGAAACATGGTCAAACCAGGATTAGGATTTTCTGCCTTTGGAACAAAAAATCCGAAATATGAATACGGGCTAACGGTAACGGTATGATCACGTATCTACTGTTTAGAAGTACTAACATAAACACCTGTTGCTATCAACAGCGTATTACATGTTGTATTATTAGTTGATCGAATATCCAGTTGAAAATGTGTCCTACATTACAGCTTAATCGTCGGTGTAATTGCAGTTTCTATATTTCTCCGCCTGTTGTCCACTCTAACCCTTCATTTATCGCGATCGTAATTGGAAACAATTATGATCATTTCCTGTTTATTGACTTCACGCAGGAGCAACATAAGTCCAACGGTGATCTACAGCGTCTATAAGATGCGGAAAATGACCAACGCTATTTTTAGCACTTTTCGTGGTTCTCTCAGCGGCAATTCCATGCAAGTATTGCTTATTTTGCAAGGCCAGATGCAGCAACATGTACAACCATTGATGTTATCTTGTTCGTGTCCATGTTTAACATACTTGTTATTATATCTCCAGATTGTTTGACGCAAATAACATTTGTTGCAGTAATTGTATTTACTGATGCTGTACTTATACTGCTTATTTGTTAGATCAGATGCTGCAGTTGCCTTGTATGTCGACGTTATTTGTTTGCGACTCGTGTTTAAATTGCCAGTCATAATATCGCCGGATTTGAGCACAAAGTTGCCTTTGACGACTTTAATGTTTGTCAACTAATCGCTGTTGGTAAATATTTTATTATTAAGTTGAGTGTTATATATCACTTTCCCCTCATGTCGATCGATCCGGTCATAGCGTCGCCAGATAGTTTCGATACGGTGTCAAAGCTCCTAGGTATCATAGGATACCGCATTTCAAACTGCAGCAAGTAGAAAATCTGTTGGTAATCATCTTTACCACCGTTTGTAAATGTTAGATGTCCTGTTAGTGTATCTCCCGATTTATTTCATTTTAACTGGTAAACTAGATAAGTTGATTCAAACATACAGCTTGATGTTAGTTTTGATTAGAGAGTGCATAATAAGTTTCTAAATTGATACTTTTTTCTGCCGCTTATATTGACGTTACCTGTCATCGTTCCTCCAGTCAATGGTAACTTGTCGTCGACCTTTAGCTGAGGATAACTAACAGCTTCACTTGAGCTTCCATTTGCTGTTTGAAAAGCAGTTTCTACGTTTATAATTTTATTACATTTTACTATCGACGTATTTTAGTTGAGAATAGCTTACAGCTTGCACATTATTTACATCGACTGGAGGATATGTTGTTTATAGGTCTACAGATTTAAATTGCATGTCATTATATCTCCAGATCGCTTAACATTGTTATATCTACACCAGTTGTAGTTGTTTTGCCTTCGGTTGAGCTTCTGGTCAATGAAGCAAATTTTATGTAATAGCTCAATCTTATACTTAAAGTGCGATCAAATGCAACTTTAACCGCTTGATAAAAGTATGTTTCATAAAACGTAGTTTAATATAGAGTGAGCATAATAAACTTTGATACCCTGCTAGTAATCAAAAACCAACATAATCACGAATTACCAAAATGTCTTTACCTGATTGTTGGTCAAACTGGATCTGGCAAAACTAACTTGCTGGCGAATATGATACTCAACGACATCTTCATCTACGATAGTGTATATATTTACACTATAAATCCACATCAAGATACATGCGAAATGCTTAGCGAGTCAAACGAAAATCAAACAAACAAAACGAACTAGGAGCAGGTGATGATGATTTTGTTATAAGACAACCTGAAGATCTTATTCTGGTTGCTGAACTTGATTCAGACGAGCAAAAAAATTCGTATTTGATGATATGCAACGGTGAAATGAATGCGATTACGTCACACCTTTCATTGTCGCCCAAAATAAAATGTAACGCAGTTTACTAAGCTCAAGGTTTTTATTATGTCGATCATTTTATACAGCGAAAAATCGGTTATTTTTTATGATTTGCTGAACTGGACAACAATATCGTACAATATATAGCACAAGAGCAATGCGGGGAAGTCTCAAAGGATACATTTGCTGAGCTTTATCATACAGCTATGGCTAAGGATAACAAAATATTCTTTTTTGACAAGCTAGCTCGAGATTGCAATCACATATTTAGATATGGAATAGACAAGTATTTAGATTGTGAAAAATAGTCCAAAGGTAATAGTTAAAAATTAGCCTAACGGTAATAGTTAAAAACTTAATTTAGTCTAACATAATAAATAGAAACAAAAACTGGACGCTAAGAAAATAAAAATTTTAAGGTAATTTGTTGCTAAAAAGAGCTGGGTTTAAAAAAGGTTGAGCAGGAACCTTGAGGGCAATAAGAAATGTCGGAAGAAACTACTAGGTATTATAAACATGTTACCGAAGCTTTACCTGGTAAGCAGCGAAATATGTCTGCTTTCTCACCAGAAAATCTAAAAAGTCAGAAGTAAAATGATTATTTCGTACATTTGAAGAAGAGCTGAATAAATTTACTGAGAAAGTTGCAACAAAATAGAGATCATGCTGCGCTACAACAGAGATTTTACAAAAGACAGAAAAAAAACTAGAAACATTAAGAGATTAAACCACAGCAAGTTGTAAAGACGCTAAAAATAAACTTTTATCATGCAAATTCCGTTGCCGAAAAGCCAAAGTTTGATAAAGTTCACGGTTTTAAAATACGTGTTAGAAATATAAAAAATACGGACAAAGAAAAATGTATCAAATTATTGAAAAACTGCAATTTTTCAGAGAGGATGGCAGAAGCGCATTTGACGAACTTAATTCAGCTGATATAAAAGAATATATCCAAGCTTCATGTAAAGTACATAAGAGGTATTAGTTCTGGTAATTATATGTATATTGACGTTATCAACAGTATCACTAATGCTGCTGAAAGTTTTACTGATGGAAGAAATAAACTGAGTAAACTAGCAAATATTATTTATGAAACACGATTGGATGAAAAGAGAGCATGCGGCGATAAGATATTTAACTCAAAAGCCGAAATTGTGGATCGATTATTGTTGCTTATTGTTTCAAAAGGATATGCAAATTCTAGCACCAAAAATGACAACGAAATTGTTGAAAGGTTAGATTATTTACCATAAAACGCTTATCTAACATCCGACGCGTATTATATTTTACACAGTGATTTTATCACCGCAACCCGATTTATTACTTACAAATCGCAAGCGGTTGATAATTTTTTCAGCTGCTAATTATGAAAACGTCAACAACATCAATACTTGACTCATGTTAAACCATATCTAATAACGCAAACTTTAGCATTATTTTCAATGCTATTGACTAATCAATCTGAGCGACAGTTATATATTAACAATGAAATTGTGACTATGTGCAATTGAGGTATACTGGTTAATCTCAAGCTATTAATTGTTATCTCGACAAATTGTATGAGGAAGTTTTAAATAACGAGATAAAACAACGAAGAATTTATCTTAGAAAAATTGTAGAAGAGTTCTTTGGAAATATGTTTTTTAACATAGCTAAAAATATACCAGGAATTCCTAATAAAGTAGAATCGATGGCAATAGAAGCGTCCCAATCTTTCGCTACAGGAGCTCCATCCTCAGGAGGTACACCTGTTGTCCAAATGATAACTGCTAAAATCAATGGAATCACACCAGTGGTAGCAATGCCAATTGCAGCATATATAAAACAAGTTACTTTTGAAATAGCATTAACGACATTATATCATATTACCTGTTCCTCTGAAAAATATTTGCAGTTAACCCATATTTTTTATATTACAAACATTTTCATTGTTTTAATGCGCTTAATCATAAATCTATTAGAAGGCGCGTATGGTAAATCGAATGCCTCTGATATTCATCTTGCAAACTCAACTTGCCAATATTATTATCTGTGACGTAAACAATCACATGGCAAACTTTCATTCCAGCTGGAATATCATTGCAAAATAAAGTGTAAATAAAATCTTTGATAAACATCTCCATATATTCTGCATAATTTCCGCTTTGACTTGGATAGAATAACCTGCTGTTGTTTTGATACCGAACGACTCAACCGAATTTAGGTTGATCACGAAAACCTAACATATTCCCAGCGTAACAACTTTACTTCGGGCGAATATAGAATATTTCTTGCTTATTTACAGCCGGTATAAGGTCGCTCAATTATTGAATGTTATACTAACATCAATTGTATACGTTTGATTGATTTTATACCTCAACGTAATTAGTAAAATAATCGTCATGTAAGTATAAGATGCTTAAAATTGTTGATATTGCGAAAAAAGGTTTAACTAGTTGAGTAACAAAGCTTGCTACTGCGTTCTCAGGATTCGACAGTAGCTGGAATTGTTACAATCAGCTCGTCCTCAAGGATTTCTCAGATGTAAATTTGTATCATTTTGTGTAGCCTACTGTCAAGAAATAACTCGACAAATATAAAGCAATGAAGGTTATTGCGCTTTTCAAGGTTAATAAAGTGCAAGATAAAGACGTTGCTCACAAACAAATTGACCATAGTTTTACCGGGTACCAATCTAAAAACATTTAGTGATCAAATACATCAAGAAATTTGGAAAAAGACTGAATCATATACCTCGTCAGGTTCAGGCTGGAAATTTGAGTTTGTATCAGATATATTTTTTCACACGATTAAATATCATCTGATATGATGTAGCTCTTACGTAGATCATTCAACTAAAATAAAAAAATACAAAATGTTGCGTAAATATCAAGAATAACGGCGATAGGTGTTTCTAATTGTTGGGCTAATCTGCATTATTTTATGCTAATGGTAATGCTGATAGAGTAAATAGGTATTACGAACATGTTAGCAAATCAAATGTCAATTATATTGATTTTCAGATTGCTGATATTCTGAAATATGGAAAATAAAACAATATTTCATTTAATATATTTGATGTCGATGATAATACTTGCATGTAAGCGCGATACGAAAAGCATCACAAAAGCCAAAAAGCTTCACAAAACACGATAAGTTTATTCCTTGATAAAAATCATTACGTTTGGATTAAGAACTTGGAAGGACTTATTGGTAAGTAAGACAACAGCAGAAAACGAAACACTTCCTTCTGTTATAAATGTCTTCACTTTTGAAATTGGCAAGAGATATTCAATAAATATCTCCAGTGCTGCACAAATGTACAAAATATTACAATGCCTGGCGAAGATGAAAAGATACTGCAGTTTATAAACTAACACCAGAAGATGAAAGTTCCGTTTGGTCTATACGCATAGTTCGAATGTATTTTACAGCAAGTGCTAGGAGCTGTAAAATATTGCTGATAAATCTTCGACCAGAAAGATACATAATTCTAAACTGCGCGGAGTAGCTTATGAAGTTTTTGTGCTGTTGATCAAACGCTATCAAAATCTATTAAAATTTATCGGGGAACAGATTCACCAGTTTGGTTGCTAAAGAATCGGATAAATGAAGTTTATTGAATCACAAATTTGTTGAGCAAAACTCGGAATTGAGCAGAAATTGTTAAAACAGCACAGATAATTTTATTCATTGGAAAGGGTAACTCGTACAAGATAGCTTAAATCAACAATGTCACGTTACAGTAAAATATCAAAGACCAGCTTATGATAAGTAAAACTGACACTACAAAGTAGCGGATAATTCATATTGTTTTCTTGGTAATTTCAGAGGATGTTGTTGTAAAAGCATTCCGTAGCGATAAAATGAACATTCGTTTGTAACTTCATGATAATATCAAGTGCATTCTGAATCATACAGAAAAAAAAAATATTTGTCCACTACGATTGGTACATTAAGATTCATCGACAGCTTACTGTTTATGGCAGCTTCTCGTATGAACTTGTCAAAGGTTGTGGTAAATTTAGCAATTTGACAGATTATTTAGTGATAAATCTGAGCTAATGCAACAAAGGGTGTTTCCGTACGAGTATGTTGACGATTGGAATCATTTTGATGAAACAAGTTTACCTGCTAAGGACACATTTTACTCGGCGTTAAATCTAGAGAATATCTCAAATTGAGCTAACAATCTGGAGCCAATTCAACTGTAAAACATTCGGAAATTATCATGATTCATATTTCATGACCGACATATTATTGTTAACTTGCGCGTTAGAAAACTTAAGAAACGTTAGTGTCAACAAGTATTGACTCGATCTGCCGTGGTCCTAATCATTACCTGGACATTAATGTAAGCGTTGCTGAAGCAAAATGAAACAAGATCTACTAACCGATTCAGACATGTACTACTTTATGCTTTATCGGAAAAAGAATAAGAGGCGGAATAAGTGTAATTACAAAACATATGCGAGATCTAACAACTAGTATATGCTTAATTATCATAAGGGTCATACATCGTCGTACATGACGTACCTCTACGCAAACAGTTTGCATGGTTATAAAATGTCAGGACCAATGCCATACGGAGGTTGGAGATGGATATATGTAGAGCAGTTTCACAACGAAAGAGATATTGAATATTTCGTAGAGATTGATCTCGACTATTGTGTTGAGCTTCACGATCTGAACAACGACTGGTCAAATCCGCTCGACAAAACAAATGCGTTATCCACTACAAAAAATTTAACCAAGCATTCGAACCAGTTATTGTTTTGATAATAGTTCCCTCCGTGCTAAAATTTAACCAGAAACTGTGGATGATAGATTATATCGATTCTAACACAAAAAGTAGAGCAACAGCAACAACAGTATCTGAAAAGAACTTTCTCAAACAGATAAATAACAGCTTCTACGGCTAGACAATGGCAAAGAAGCAGAAAGCGGGTCAATACCGAGACCATTAATAACACCAATCGTCGTAATAAATTAGTTTCATCTGACGATTTTGTAGATTATAAAACTATTTAATGATAATTTGGTACCTAACATAAACAAAATACAACATTTCAGGTGAATAAACCAGCATATGTTGGAGCTTCAGTTTTAGATTATCAAAAAGGTGGATGCACTGGTTCCAGTAGGATTTTGTCAAGGTCAAGTGACCCAATGCTTAATTTGTATTACTAAAACCGATCTGCTGATGTACAAATAAAAGCTGATGATGTTTACCAGGACATTTACGATAATAAGGAACAGTTACAATTGTCTGACTATCATAAAAATAGCGCTGTTTCGGCGATATTGACAAGAAAGTAACTGGTAAGTTTAAATATGAAACAAACTTTCTTCCTATAACAGAATTTGTTGCATTGAGAGGTAAAATGTATTGCTTGAAACGTGCTGACAAAAAGGCTAAGAGAATGGGAAAAGGAATAAAAACAATGTTGTAAATAAAAAGTTTGGACTTGATGATTTTAACTTCGCATTAGAATGATGGTTATCGGATCGAATCGTCATAAGATTCAAGCATATATAATTATAAATCGGGGCTCTGAAATTTTGATGATAAACGTTATTGTTCTGATGGGATTAATTCACTTGAGCTAGGACATTAACAAACTGTTGTACGTGGTCTTTGGTGCACTCATCGTTTGGCATTGGCTTCCAACTGGACAGCAAACAAATATTTGACGTTTTATCTGACGTTTAAGTATGATAATTTAATCTAACATTTTAGTATATCTCCAAGTAGTAGGTTAAAAGCGAGTTTCTGGAACAAATACCCAATGTTTTTATGAGAAATATATTTTGCACAACAGATGTTCCCAGTATCCTTCGCCTTGACGACAATTTCCGTAGGTCAATAGGTTTGGGGAGCTGGAGATATGAGAAACGTGAAATTTTGTATTTGTTACGTGAAAAATAGGGTATTAACCCCGATACCTACGTGTATCTTACTTGTGACAAACACGAACAAACACAGACACACACACAAACACTTCTATTTTCTTTATCTGCAACCTACAGTGAAATCAAACATGTTCTCTGAGTGCCTGATTTTGCTGTTTTATCACAAAGAAATATGTTATCTAACTATCCCGACCTGACAAAAAAATGTGTAACATTATATACATTTTTGACGTTCAACCAATAATATGTGATAAATCGAACATCTAGGTGTCAGTTATCATGCTGTGTCTGCATTCATGGATTACATCTCTTGGACCAATATTCAAAAAAAAAACTAGTCAGGTGACACTAAGTGTTATTGATATTATGTTATACTATTATGTATTTTTTCCTTTTTCTGTCCTTTTTATGATAAAGATGACACATATCAGACATACAAAATGTGTTCTTAGATTTCGGCGGCAACATCGATATTATTATGGCATTATGAACAAGTTATATCCAACAGTGCAAGGTGTTTTACATATAGTACAACTTAACAACAACAACCACAACAACGACAACGACAACGACAACAACAACAATAATAATAATAATAA